>APFE030048167.1:0-34150 GCA_000404065.3 Pinus taeda
GTGTCTCTCACGGGAATGAAATGGGCGCTTTTTGTTAATTTATCCACCACTACCAAAATGGCATTGTGTCTTTGAGATGTAAGAGGTAGTCCAGTGATAAAGTCCATAGAAATGGTCTCCCATTTAGACATAGGAATGTCGTGGGGTTGTAAGAGGCCCACTGGGTGACAATGATCGGCCTTTACTTGCTGACATTCCAGACATTTTGCAACAAATTGAGTGATATCACGCTTCATACCTGACCAAAAGAAGAGCTTCTTGGTGTCCGCATACATTTTCCCTACTCCAGGATGAGCACAATAAACTGCTCTGTGGGCTTCCCCAAGAATGGTATCCCGAAGATCTTTATCATCAGGAATATACATTCTCCCGTGAAATCGTAGGATCCCATCGTTTTCTAGTTCATATCCCTCAAATTTAGATTCTTTTACCCTGTTACCTTCAAGACTTGCTCTTACTTTTAAATACCAGCTGTCTTTTATGAGTTGATCCAGTACTCGTTGTCTTAAGTCTACTTTGATGGGTATGAGAGAAAATATCCGAGGTTTTCTGCTTAAAGCATCTGCCACTACATTTTCTTTTCCTTTAATGTATGATATCCCGAAGTCATATTCACTTAAAAATTCACTCCATCGCCGTTGCCTTGCATTTAAGTCTCTTTGGGTGAATAAGTATTGTAGACTTTGATGGTCGCTTTTAAGTGTAAAACTTCGTCCCACTAGATAGTGTCTCCAAATCTTTAAAGCTAGTACTACAGCAGCTAATTCTAAATCGTGAGTAGCATAGAGTTCTTCATGAGTTTTTAACTTCCTGGAAGCATATGCTATTACTACTCTATCCTGCATCAACACTGCACCCAGTCCCTGCTTGGATGCATCAGTACATATTGTAAAATCTTTGTCCATGTCAGGGACTCTTAGAATTGGTGCACTGGTGAGTAGTCTTTTGAGTTCGGAGAATGCTTTGCTGCATTCCTCGGTCCATTCATACCTAACGCCTTTCCGCTGAAGAGTTGTAATTGGTTTTGCGATTTTGGAGAACCCCTGTACAAATCTTCGGTAATACCCGACCAAACCCATAAAGCTTCGAATCTCATGAGCATTTCTCGGTATTGGCCAATCCATGATCGCTTTTACTTTCTCAGGGTCTACCGAAATCCCTTCACCTGAAATGATGTGCCCCAAATAATGAATCATTTCCTGAAAGAATGAACACTTCGATAGTTTTCTGTACAACTGGCGTTCTCTAAGACAGGACAATACTATCCGCAAATGATCTTCATGCTCTTTCCTATTCTTGGAATAAAGGAGTATATCATCTAAAAAGACTTGCACAAATTGATCCAGGTATTTACGGAAAACGCTATTCATAAGATTCATGAATACAGTTGGTGCATTGGTTAACCCAAATGGCACCACGATGAATTCATAATGTCCAAAACGTGTCCGGAATGCAGTTTTGAAAATGTCATTCTCAGAAATCCTTAACTGATGATAGCCTGATTGAAGGTCAATTTTTGAAAAGACAGCAGCTCCTTTCATTTGGTCGAAAAGATCGTCAATTCGAGGCATAGGGTATTGATTCTTTACTGTAGCTCGATTCAAGTCTCGATAATCCACGCATAATCTTAAATTTCCATCCTTCTTCTTCACGAAAATTACCGGAGCGCCGCAAGGTGATGTGCTGGGCCGAATATGCCCTACATCCAGTAGTTCCTTCAATTGGATTTGCAGTTCCCGAAGTTCTGGCGCCGTCATTCTATAAGGTGCTTTAGAGATCGGTTGGGTACCTGGTTTTAACTCAATAATAAGGTCCAACTCTCTTACCGGAGGTAATCCAGGTAGTTCTTTTGGAAATACATCTAGAAATTCGGCCAACACCGGATATTGTCCTAGGGATGGCCCTTTTTCTTGGCTTACTTCTTGAATTACATAAACCTGGCAACCTTTCCTTAAGCAACGCTTCATCTGCATTACTGAAATGTAGCGTAAAGAGACTTCCCTCTTGATTCCCTGAATTTGGATGGCTTCTCCTTCATCATTTATGCCTAGAATCCTTTTCCCATAACAGTCCACCCAAGCTCGGTGAGCTTCTAGCCAATCCATACCTATGATAAGATCATATGTTCCTAATGCGGTGGCATAAACTTTTAGTTTAGTCCAACAGACCCCAAGGTCAATTTCGCATTGATCCACACTCAAGCCTACGGATTGGAGTTCTCCTGAGGCCATTTCCACTTGATGGAAATCATTCTGTCTACGAGCTGCCAGCCCACATTTGTTTAATGCATATGAGGAAATGAAACTATCTGTGGCACCAGTATCAAATAAGATTTTAAGTTTTATACCGTTGACAGTACCTGAAGATTCCACCACCGTGGATTGATGTGCTGCTTGGTCACGGTCGACCACCGCATGAATTCTATGGTTACCCCGGTTGTCTGAATTTGGCTCCTTCCCAGCCCTATGCAATATATTTGACGAAGCTCCGGGGCAGTCCCGTTGAAAGTGCGGTCCCCCACATCCCCAGCAATTAAGTGGTGCTGGTCCTCTTGAGTCAGGGCGTGAATTTCTAGAGAACGAGCTTCGTCCTCTCGCATTGGTTCCTCTCGAATTTCTCCCTCCACTAGCGGTCCTTTGAGATGCCCAGGGACTGGTGTTTGATGATCCCGCGGCTATAGTGTTTACTGCCATGGGATCTCCCGCCCCTATATTTCTCGGGGCAAACCTGTTACCGTACGGTGGCCTTGAGCTACCCCCCCTGAAGAAGTTCCGGGGAGTCTTTCCTGGGAATCCTGATTGGACAGGCCCGGTTGGCCCATATCCCTTTTGATCCCCAGGTGCTCTTCTGCATAACGGCCACATTCAAATGCCTCGGCTACGGATGATGGCTTCCACATGCTTACAAAGGCTCGGATGCGAGGGTTTAACCCAAAAATGAATCTTTCAGCCTGACGTTCATCTGAGTCTAAGTAATGAATGTATTTTACCAGTTCCATAAACCTTATTTCGTACTCTTCCACCGTTTTACTTCCCTGAACTAACGTATGAAAGGCTCTTGCTTGCTGTTGCTGAAAGTACGGAGGTAAATACTTTGCGCGAAACCTTTCCTCAAACAGTTCCCAAGGGACACTATCTGATGTAAGGTGCAGCTATTTTTCCAGATTTCCCCACCATATCAAGGCACTTTCCCTGAGTTGAAACACGGCAATTTTTGTCTTTGCCGAAGACGAATATTCTTTTAACCCAAAACATCTGTTCATTCCCTCCAGCCACGCTTCAGCGCGTTCCCCTGCCCGGCCTCCAGAGAATTCCGGGAGTCTGATTTTCTGAAGCTCCCTAGAGATGTCCTCTTTCGATCCTTTGGGCTCAAAATCCTTCGGTTCCGCTGAACTGGTAGCCAAATGATGAGATTCCTCTTTGGTTTTAGCCTTAGTGGATTCCCTTAATGTTTCTAATAAGGCTTCCAAAGAGTTCATTATTACAGTTAACTCTGGCGCTGGGGCGATTGGTGTTGATAAAGGTCTCGGTGGTGACGCTGGGGATGATGATGATGATGGCGGCGGCATTAAAGGTGGTGACGCTGCCCGATCACGCCGTCGTCGCTCATACGTCTTCACCATTGTAATGGTTCCTGGATACATAATAAAATTTTATAAAAAATTATGAGGTAGACAACCGAATTTTAACACGTAACTTTCTTTTGCGACATTACATTTTAGAAACGGGTATATTTTGCTATTTTTACCCGCTAGGCGGATCTTACTGGTACCGAGGTCAAGGAGGGTGGTCGCGCGACCTCCTTGTCCTAATGCAGGGTATTCTATCCTAATATGACAAATGCATGGGTATGCAGTAATACTAGGGAGTGCAGAAAGATAATTACTGCCACAATAAACAGAGGCCTGAATGTCATCCCTGATACTCTCGATAAAACAACGAAATTTATATTCAAAATTACGAGGCGATTTGAAAAGCTTTTTAGTCGAGCCTCACCAGAATATTGATGAGGTGCTGAAAGGAGGGGGTGCTAAAGCAGTAGAAAGGAACTGAGTAAGGGAGAAGCTGCTGGCTAGGGAGTGCATTGACCGCGTACTGGATCCTCATTCCTTGAACTGTCTCAGGTATTTAATGGTTTATTATGTCCAATAGGTCATGAACAGACAGGAAACAAGAAATGCCCAAGGTAACCATGTTTTAGGGTCATCTAGACATTAAGAGTCAAAACATCAACTGAGTTGGACAGAGGCAGACAAACAAGCCCTGAGAATGGGTGGATACTGGGATACTGATCTCTTTGGGAAAAGTTAATGGTTTCCCCGCTGCTGAGAATCACAAAAGCAAGGATTCACTACTAACAGTAAAACAGGAAACAACCTGATAATGTTTTCAAGTCTTTGGGTTGTGCCTATTGATATACCCATATTAACATTACTGCTAAATTTTAGCATTCTCCACATAAGGTGAAAACTTGCAACACATGTCACATAAGTTTACAAGGTGGTTTCAAGATGAACTTCATCAACCTCTGAGCTAAACCTATAACTTTTAAGGGACGTGGAATACCTTTTCTGATGACTAACTCTTCCATCTCATTGCCACATAGATAAATGACCATGGCAATTTCAAAACTGACAAGAAATGCTAGGGTGATCAGTACCAGAACCTCCTCAAGCTTCAATACCATTTGATATGTTGCAACACTAGATTAATATATTGCAGAGCGTATTGAATTTATCAGTGCATGAACCACGTACTAGATTATGATACCAGTAATTTGCCTGCTTTAATTTCTGTCAAATGATAAGTAGATGATGGAGACTCTTAAGGACTTGAGCTTGGTTATCAAAAAGGACTTTAGTTCAGTGTGGATGTGATTTGTGAATGCTTATTTAGCAGTGTTCAAAATTCACATTATTATGATCGACATTAACAGATACATAACGGAATAAGGAAACTGTGAATGTCATTGATTCGTTTAAATAATCAAATTACAGAATCATGTCCCTGGCTTACAGCTTTGATGTTGTTTTACATAAGAAGTGTGCTCTGCGTCTACATTCTTGCATTGACCGTGTAACCATAAAATTTCTATCTGATTCACGATAAATAATAAATATCCACACGTATTTGAGTGGACCGAAAATATCATCAAAATTTCACTATAGTGAGGGTCATCGACAAGTTTTAACGAGGGAATTGGAAGCAGTGGGCTTGCGTTTAAACAAGAGGCCTTAGATATATTTCAAAAGGAAAAAGACTGGTTTTAATTCAGATGGGTTTCATATTCGTTTGCCCTTGCATCAGTATTTAAACAATTAATTCTAATCAATAAATATACATAGAGGAGAATCTAGAAAATTAAATCCCCGAATTGCACAACATTAATACAATTCTTATATAGATAATCATTCCTCAGATTCCCGTAATTCTAAAAATCGTTGAACACAACTAATACGATCCTTCAACTGTGATTCCCAACCATACAATCAGTTTGATAACAAACAGTAGAAGATTTTTAAATATGGTAATTCACAACCTAAAATTCAAGGACTTGGAGCCCGGACTTAATATCAGAAATGAATTCAAAAGCCCAACTGAAACTTATTTTCTATGCTTGAGAAATTAAATGACACATTTCATAGTGAAAACAGTAACAATGAAATTTAAAACTGCGCATCATTTAAATTACTTGAATAACAATAATATTGATTGAATAACCATAGTAAGGAATGTTTAATTGAATTTATATTTTTTTTTTTTTTTAATTGATGCCTACAAGGCCAAATCACCCTATCAGACACAATGGTTGACCCAACAGAAAATTCACCCAAACGAACGCCACGCGGTTCGAACCGAAACGCGTGTTTTGAACTCCATTCAGCAGTTGGAAGGTAATAACCGCCATTACGAATCCTAACAACATCACCGGCCCTCGTCAGCACGCCCTTCCACTCCCGTAAAAAAACACCGTTGCTCTTCGGTTCCGCATCGTCAATTCAAACTCAAATGGCGGCCCACAGGACCAATTTACGCAATCCTCAAAACAGCTTAAGAGCCAATCCGATTCTTCATGGTCTGCTAAAAATAGCGAAGGAAAGGACTGCCTCTATAGACTCGGTCAGGAAGCGGACAAATTATTCGAATTTAATTTATTCGAATTCGAACTCGAGTCACCGCCTCCGCCTTCCCATGTTCGCTTGCTCGGATTTATGATCGGATTGCAAGGCATCCCGCCAATTCTTCGCCCGCCTGCGCGTCTTCTTTCTGCCTTCTGAATACGGGGCGCGTTAGAACATCAAGCCCAGTGGCCCATTATTCAATTTTAACGCTGCACCGTACCACACAGCTTGAAAATCAAGAACTGAAAAAATTGGTATGATGCAGCGAGCCGGGTGGCCGGGGAAAATGGGGATATTAAATATCTCACAAAAATCTAAAGCGTCCGAAGGTACAGGCCAGACCAAAAGTCGTGAGGGCATAATGGAGCGAATGGGCACATGGAAAGAGGGGACAGATTGCCCAGAAGGGACGAAGACGCAGACGGAAGTTCAGTAGCTCAACACGCAGACAGAATTGGAACCCGCACTGTTATCCAAATCAGTCATTTATTTCTTAGATGCCGTGATTTGGTCAGTTTTAAGGACTGTTGAGCAGAGAAATTTTAAACAAAATCATTAATGGCATAGAGTTATCGGCGTTGTATATTATTTTGATAAGGGTATTTCCAACGCAGACATAGATTGAGACACAATGAAGGAGATCTCAGTGCGTGAAATTATGAAAGACTAAGACGGTTGTATCTAAGTCCCGGAAATTTTAATTTTATATCGGATGAATACTAATGCGAGACCCCAAAGCAGGCAAGGTATCAGCAATTAGCAGGCAGGGTATCAGCAATTAGCGGTACAGACTCAGCCATACAGAAATTTAAGCGAGCATAGGTCTATCAGTCGGAGGGTTTGAACAAGCCCTCTGATACCATATGTAATAACCTGAAAACAGTAACTAGAATCTGAAATACAGAAAGCGTGAATAATTTAAATTTTTACTTACCTCAACTGCAGCTGATTCTGCTGGTGCTGCTGATGGCTGTTTTGATCCAGTCTCCGGGAGACCAATACCACCCAACCAGATTGAGCAAACCTAGCTGCTCAATCCAGAAAACTTCACCACAGAAGCTCTCTGTCCCTCCGTGCCCAGAACCTCAAACAGGTTAAAGCTCTTCCCGTGGATAATTCTTACTCCTGGTTTTCTCCTGGTGAATTTATGCTCCTCGGTCTTTCTCCCCCTCTCTCGGTTCAGGCCTCGGCTATTTATTTACCGGCCTGGCGGTGGCCGCCCTCCCACTTGCAGCCACCGCCTTCCAAGCATTGATGGCTCTCAGATATTTCCAACCCTCCTGTGCGCTCGGTAGTAAGTATTCAGCTGGTTGGTCAGCTACGCTATAAAGTTCGATGGTCCCTTTTATAATTTTATAAATGTCATAAGATTTCATTAATATATATTCTATAACATTTGCATTATATTTTTTTTACAAAATTTAAGTGATATAATTTATAACATTTCTTATATATGTTATAAAGTTTTTATAATTTTATTTAAAGTTTTATAAACTCATATTATAAGGTCTAATGATATACTTTATAAAATTTACCTTATATATATATTATAAAGTTTTTATAATTTTATTTAATGGGTAACGCTCCTTTAAAAATATGAATCAAACCTTGGAAATTCCCCTTTTTCTTTAATAATCTCCTTGAAACTTGTATATATGATAAAGTCATTCTTGTTTATTAAGGAACCTTGTCACTTAGAAGTTCTTTTAGTAAATTTAGGTTGAAAACTTTGGAGAACTTTCAATGACTTGAACTTTAATAAAATATGCCTTTTAAAAAAATTAAATGATATAATATTTTTTATTTATTAGTATCAACTAAGTAATCTACTTTTTTATAACTTTTTAAAGTGCCATTTTCTTAAAAAAACCCTGTATAATAAAAGGTACCTTCCTTTTATAATTAACCTGAAGTCAATCTTAAACCAATTTTTCTATTTGTGGACCTTTTATTCCTCTTGGACTTAAAATAATACTCTTTTTCACTTCACTTTCTTTTTTTAATAATTACTATTTTTTTCCTTCTATTTTAAAAATTCATTATTTTCCCTTCTTAATATTAATGACTCTTTCACTTCCTTCACACTTTCCATAAAATACTCAGTTTATACTTTTTATTAAAATTTCTATAATACCCATTTATTAATTGTTGAACTTAACTTTTGATTTATCTCTTCTTTCATAAATCCTATATCTTGTAGTTATTAACACTCCATTATTTTCTAAGTTTTTTAGCACTTCATTCCTCTCCCATGATTTTATTTCCCTCAATTATATCAACAGGTACTTGTAATTAAAATATAATTAATATGTTTGTCCAAATTAAATTTTAGATACGTCATGACTCTTAGATGTTGACCACCTTTGGCTTCTTTTACCTCTCGACTTAGTGACTTCTCCCATGTCAAGGTTCACCGTTCATGGTTATTGCAACATGGGGACAAATCGAGAGACGGTGGTGAACTGTCAGAGGAGGTGACGGTGGTGTTGGGTTGGCTTGCAGCTGACGAGCTATAACTGTTGGTCAAGAGCGCATAGGTTGTAGTGAAGGCAGCAGTAAAAGGGCTCCGACAACAGCAGCGGTGGTGGGGCTCCAGCATAAAGCAGTTGCGTATGGTACAGGAGCGGCGTTGTGGTTGGTTTCCCGAGTGACAAGTTACTGTGCAATCGATGATTGCAGACGGTCGACAGGGATCCAAAAAGGCATGAAACGACGACAAACCTTGACAGAGTTTATAGGCACGTGGGTGATGATTGTGAGATGGTTGTTTGTTGTTCGATAACAGGGAACAAGAGATAGGCAGTAACGTTAGGAACAATGGTAGTCTATCAGAGGCACATATGGCAGCGATGAAGATAGGCAAAAGTCTGTGGTAATCAATCGACGGTGAGAACACGGGTCGGTTGGGTTGCGCTAGCAATAGTGTAGCCGCTTTTTAATTTTAGTTTTTAACTTTATTTTTTGCTTTCTGATTTTTTTTTATATTATATCTATATAATATATATGATATATATATATATATATATATTATATATATATATAGATTAGTATATATAATTCTTGTTTTGGATTTTTCTTTGTTTTGTGCCCTTTATGTTTAATGATTATATATATCTTTTTCTTTTCTTTTCTTTTCCTTATAAAAATTAATTCAACTCTTTTCCTTTAATATTTTTTTTCAATTTTTTAACCTTTTTTTTATTAAATTTTATGGCCAAAGGCCTGATTGCGAAATGGAGAAACTCCAAGCTTGTGTAGCAAAACAATTCGATTATGACGACAACTAAGTTGACGACGAGTTGATGGCCAAAGGCCATATCAGATTGCCTTTGTGCAGCGGTTGAGTGGCCAAAGGATTGAACAACTCTAATACTAATGTAACGAACAAGGTTTGTATACTTAGAGGAATGCTCTAATACCAATGTAACGAACAATGTCCGTATATGCTCTGATACAAATGTTACGAACAAAGTTCGTACTACACTTGTAATCTTCAAAATACTTCGAAGACAAGGACATCCATTGTAGGACAAGTAATTGCATATTTAATATTATATAAAAGAATTGATGTGAGATGATTACAAATGAGGGTGAGGGCCTGCTTATATACCCTAGACAGGTGTCCCTTTGTGAACGGTCATGTACTTAGGGACATACCGCTTCATTAACTAATTATTAATTAATCATTATTTATGATATGTTATTATTATTTATTTTTACATTATTTATATTTATATTTTATTCACAACATGATGCTTCCAACATTTTTTCCCAACTCGTTCACATTGATGAATATGGTGCTTGACATGCATGAGGTACATTATCTCCTTGCTTCATATTGAGTGTTAATACCTTACGTATTTGTAATGAAAGTGGTGACCATTGCTTGAGTCAAATAATGGATCATCATGAACTAAATTTGTGCCTTTTGCCTTGTTTCACCTTGGTGATCATCATTTTCTTCAAGATAAGTGTTGTTTCTCTTGCGTCATGTTGCACTACCAAGGGGCTTTGAAAGGTATAGTGCATCCATATCCCAATCCATACATAGCATGCTCAATTTTTCCTAATATCCAATCTTATTAGTGCAAAATCTAGCACCCTAGTGCAAAGTCTCACTAAACAACCTAGATTGAATGCAACAATGCAAGAGATACCATAGTTACATCAACAACTACTCTCCTCATTTCTATGGTTGAATACAATCCCCACAAGGGAGACTTCAGTGGTAGATCTTAGGAATCAAGTAACCCAAATAGACTTAATCTAAATTTTCCCTAAGGGTTCTACAATAAAATTCACCCAAGGACAAGTATGCAACGATTAGGGCTTTGGGAGATTTAAGGTATAATTTCAAGAGAGAAAGTTCAAAAGTCCCTATGGATAGATCTAGAGGGTTTAGTTTGACCAATAGAGGCACAAATAAGTTCCCAAACACGTGCAATCAAGAAATTGCACTTTGTTGCTATAAACTAACACTTCAATTAGCGATTTACAGCATGCAAATATTGATAACAGAAATAAGAAAAAGGCTCAAAATCAATAATAAACAAGTACGAAATTAGGGCCAATTAATGAGTAAACAAAAGAATGAATTACAGCAATTTATTCATGGTCGAAAACACATATAACAAGATAAACATTGAATGTCAACCATAATTTATAGCTAAAAATGCATGCAAAAGAATATTTTTACTTTTCCAAATGAATGCATACAAGTTCTAACTCTAGGGCAATAATATCCAAGCCAAATAATGCTAGAAATAAATGATTTTGTTATAACCTAACCCTAATTTACCCTAGAAAACACAAAGCAAAAATATCTAGGATTTTTTTTAAGGGATTGGCACAAGAGATAAAACTAGTGTCTTTCTCAATCAAGGGCTAACAAAGTGTAGTAGAAAAAATCTGTGGAAGAAAAGAGATGGACGTGGATTCCAAGAAATTGAGGAAGTCAAGCTTGGGTTCCTCAACTCTTTAACCCTAGTGTCCTATATTCATTGCAGATTGAAAAGTTTTGATAACTAGGTGGAACACCAAGGATATGACACTAGCATCAAAACAAGATTAAAAAAAAAAAAAAAAGGTTAAAACAGAACCAAAAATAAAGAGTGGACATAATTCCCTATCCTTTATTCTTGTGGAAAAGGGATCATATCCTTGTTAATTTGTGTTAAAATATGCAACTAGGTCCAAATTCCACTTTGGACAGCTCATTTGAAGAATATGATTATTGGATTAAATTCCTCTTTCCAAGAAGATCATAATCGACCTAAGCATCACTGAATTTGGACAAGGAGAAATATGTTTTTCAAGTGAAATCCACACATGTACAACTTGTCAAGGTCAGCATCAGGTCAAGTTGGACAAATTGACCCTCCTCCATCTCATAAAAATAGAAGAGACCAACCTCTGTTAATTTTTCAAATGGCTTTATTGTTCTTTGATTTGATAATTGCATTTCTTAATCAACTCATTAAGTTGACCCCATAACATCATAACATTATTCAGCCCCAAGGGTTAGCTCAACTGGTTGAGTCCCCATTGTTAAGTACCTCGACGATAAGGTCACAGGGTCAATTCTCCTCGACGCCCTTGGGGTTAGGCCCTGCTAGTCTGGCCGGCGGGCTTTAAAAGATTCCCTTCGGGGTTGATCTACCCAGATTTTTCCAAGCGAAGAAAAAAAAAGCATCATAACACTATTCAAATTTACATCATTATTCAGCAGCTTATGCAACTATCTAGAAAGAAAAATATTATCATCGTGAATGTAGCGGAACAATAAAAGAAAATCATTCACACATAGAGACACTAGGATTGGTCAGAGACTAGGCAAAACCAACTATGGGGAAAACCCTTACAAATTCTTCTTCTTAGATTGTCATCAAATGATTCAGCAAAAGAGAGTATAATGATCCATATCTTCATCTATGTAACTAACTAACAAAAACAACTACAACATCCATAAATGAACCCAACAAAGCTTATACTCAAAATCTGATTATGAAGTTTGTAATGCACTGTCACTGTTTGCAGTCAACTACCAAACCTTGCGATCAATGATCGAAATCTTCGAACAACTCAGATTCCATCTTTTAGGTCATGGTCGCACAAAGGAGGAGTCATGTGAGTGACTATAGCAGCCCATTTACAACCTTAAGCCTGGCATGCGAGCGATTGGGGTAGGATCTGGTCTGAGAAAAGCGAGCGACTGTGATTCTGAAGCCCTAACTCCCAGCCGCATGGATGGAGAGTTGTCTGTGCGACTGGAAGGCTCCAGTCGCACAGATAAGCTTATGTGCGAGCGATTGTGGTCAATTTCTTCCTGTGATGTCCCTGCGACTATGGACCAAAACCCTAAAACTGAGATGCAAGCTTCGGACCCTGCAATTTCATCTCAGGGTAAACTTGTCCCTCCGCGGATGAGCCTCAAACCCGTGCGAGCCAAAAACCAAGATAGAAGAGTGTCTCATGATGGTGTCCAAGTGAGGTAGAGGTCACTTGTATTTATAGCCTTCCAAGGTGGTCCACTTTGCTTTAGGGCCGACCTTATCAAATATGCACATGTGGGCTTTTCTTCATAAGTACACTTTCTCTTATCTGTTTTGAGTGATCTTTAGGTCGATTTTGGTCCTCTCAAAAAGAGGATTTCAATGCAATCATTATCTCCATCACATGAGCTGTCCAAAGTGGAATTTGACTGCAGTTGCATATTTTAACACTCCCTCTCAACTAGGGAGAATTCCACTTGCATCATGTCATGTGTATCCTGTCATCAAAGCATATCCAATCTCAAGGATCTATTCATTTTGTATCATCAATGATCATCTCAATTCATCTCTTACTCATTCCTGCTTATCTCTTGATTGTCCATGCTTATATGCTAAATATTCTCAAATCTAAAAGAAGAAGAATTTGTGATCGGAGTGGGGCCCACGCTACCACCCTCTATTCATCGGGCTGCTACCCAAAGATATCGGCGAGGAGTTAAATCTACAAACCACATCATCATCGAAGAGCATATCATGAGGGAGCACATCTCAACCTAGAACCACATCATGGAGCATATCTCAACCCAAAATCTCATGGGGGACCTACTACTACGACCCTATTGACCACTAGAGTGGCACCTGAAGATTTATCTGAAGACTTCATGCCCAAGGATGTACCAAAGGACACTTGTACCATCATATATCATCAGATTACCAAATTTTTTAAATTCTACTTCTTCTCATCATTTTCTGTTGCACCCGGATTCCACACCCTGCGGAGAATTGTCATAAGTGATACTAGTATGATGAGTTTTGAGTCATGTAACAGGCCTAGCTAGCTTGGGACCTTGCCAACAAGTGAGTATTACTCTGGGAGGGTTTTTTCACTTGGTTAATTATCATCTCCCTACCAGAACTTAATAATTAATTGAGTTTTTTCTCCAAATATACCTGAAAGCCAAAGTACGGCGTGATAGTGAGGCCTTGGGTGAATCCTAGTGTCTAGAGTCAATGTTTATTACCATACTAGATCACACAAAAAAATTAGTGGAATTTGGTTAGGTCTAGGTGGTCATTTTTTAATCTTTTAGATTTTCCACAGAACAAAAATTGCAATAAAAATTGTATTTGTAATGTAATAAGTGATGTCTAGAGAAGTTGTATGGGGTATGAGTAATAAAATTTACACCTCTCACCCTCAGCTTTCTACTATGACAAACTTTGAGGGATCAAAAATGTGTTTAGGACCCACAACCCCCACCTTTCCTAAGTTTAGTGGAAAATGTGGCAATAAATTAGGCTAGAAATAAATTATTCCATGTCACAGAATGACGTGGAAATAACTTGGAAATTATCCTAAGTCAAGGGACATGTGGACGATGACTGAGAACCTTACATCATAAATGCACCAATATCTCATCAAATCGAATTTCCTGGAGTTAACGCAGCAGTTGCTTATGTGGAAAATCGAATTATTTGGAGGAGCTCATGCAGTAAAGGAATATTCAATGCAATATTTGGATTGAGGGCTTCATGGGGACTTATCACACTATTATCTCCAGTGCTTCTACACTTAGCACCTCACTTGGGGAATCACGAGTTTGTCTTGGAAGGGACCACGCAATTCCTTGGGACCTATGTTGAGCTTCTTTGGGATCATCCTCTGAGGTGGCAGCACTTGGTTCAAGTTTGGATTGTTTGATTGGAGTTATCTCATTGCCTTGGTTCACTCATCATTTTGTTTACTGTACAACATGGAGAATTTGATTTTCCTTAGTCGCCACATATGGAATTCAATTTACCTTGGTGTCTCTCTCATCTCCACTTGGAACTCGACTTGCTCTTTCTTGGGATTTGTTCCAAAATCTCTATATAATAGAGCCATGGGCTCTCATATGTATCATGTAATACAAGTTATTAGGCTTGAGGACACGTTATTGGATTGTACACAAATTTGCAATATAATACAACAGACTTTGGGGTTACTTGTGAGGTGTTTTTCTCCTTGTGTATCGTAAATTCTTGACGTACTTGTTATTATGTTTCTATCTACTTCCTCATGCTATTATTTCTTTCATGCTTTCAAATTATGTTGATATGCAGCTATCTCATATTAGCATAAAAATTGTTTAATTGCTCTAGGAAGAGAAATATTTTAGTGATGTCAAATATATCTCAGAAATTTATTTAATTTCATGTGGATCTAATTGGTTTTGATGAAGTTTTGTAGAAAAATCTTTCTTTGGTCAGGTTTCAAGCATAAGAGGAAGTTCTCGAAGGAACCAACTCACTCTTGAAATATTCAAGGAGAACCCGCATGTGTTAAATTCCAAAGTCTCATCAATTTCAATTTATCTTGCAGGGGTTCCTTTAAGTTTTAGGCTCTCATTTATTGCATCAAAATCAATTAAAAATTTACTCTTCAAGTGTCGCGTTTCATTTATTTATATCTTGTTATTTCAAAGAGCTAAACCATAGCTAGCCAAACTGGTGAGTTTACTCATACTCTTGGCTTCGCCTTTTGTACAATATTTTGTAATTTATTGAGCTAATACTTGTTGTGTTTTGTAGCTCACTTCTAACTTGTTTTCTTACAACAACTTGTGGAATTCATCTCCAAAACTACTTACAAGTTTGCATGTAGGACCTTGGGGCTCAAATTTCGAGACTATTTCCAACTCTAGGTCAAGTTCATCTTGGGCTTCCCACTCTCTCTCTTGGCCATGGGCATTGAAGAGGCTTAGCCTCTCTTCTCCTCCTATAAAATCTGAATTTTTTTGAGCCTTTTCTAGGCCTCAAATTGCAGAAATTTTTCAGCAAAGAAAGGTCTATGACATAAAGCTTCATTTGTGAAGACTTTCCTTGGGTTAGAAGAGGCTTCATGGTCTTTTCCCTCTTGTAAAGTTAACAAATTTTCTGATTTTGGGAGAGTGGGTTTTACCCATTGGTATCCCTATCTCTCCACCTTTGGAAGAGGACTTGTGGTTTGATTTTTTGATCTCTTTGCACTTGCATGCATCTCATTTAATTGGTTGATTAACACAATCATGCATTACACTTAGTTTGCATGCTCTTTAGTTTGATTTGCTACGAGTTTTAAATTCATTTACTTTCATAGCAAATTCAGAGGTTTTGCATGCAAGCATCGTTAACTTGATTTTATTTGGCTTGAATATTGTTCCAAGTCTACTTATGCTTTACCATTGAACGCATTTTACATGCATCAAGTATTTGGGCAAATTCTACTTTACAAAGCAACATTTTATTTCATGTCAAGCAAATATATTTCAAGTTGAAGTTTAGTTTCTTCATTTTGTTAAGATCTTACATGCCCCAAGCATCACTAAAACTTACCTCCAACTTAAGTTGGTTGAATAGACTTTTAGGGATTGTCTACCTCTATTGACTCATCACTATGAAATCCAAATCCTTGGGTGAGGGTGCGGTAGGAGGATTAGAGTTTAATTGCAATCTTGCTTTTAGAGTTTAACTAATTACATAAACCAAGAGCATTTTCACATCACATTTTACTTTACTTGCAATTTCCCATTATGCTATCTTGATGGTTTAGGGTTTCACATGCAAATATTATTTCCCATTTCAAGAAGCACTTTTGATGCAAGTATTGTAATCTCTTAAATTTTGCAACAATTTAATTCTCTTGTACTTGGAATATTGTTTACTTTTGCAACTCCATTTCATGTTATCATTTTAATGGTCATTATGCTCATGAATGATTGATGTACCTTGTAAGTTGAGCATTACATTTTCAAGTACTACTTGTTTTATGTTGCAAATTTAATTTCATCTTGTTATTGTGGGCTAACATTTATATTCTCTATCATTTGTATCTTAATCTCATTTTGGGCAAGCTATTGTTTACTTGAAGGCATTAGTTGTTCATATGTTTTATGCTTATCTTATGTATTGATGGTTGTTGCTTATATCACATTTGCATATAAATCTTAAAAATTAATATATCTCACTTTAACAATTCTCCTAGAAACCTCACATCATTAAATTTAGTTTTCCTTTAGGGACCACCCCCCACATTTGAATTCTCTATCATTTGTATCTTAATCTCATTTTGGGCAAGCTATTATTTACTTGAAGGCATTAGTTGTTCATATGCTTTATATTGATGGTTGTTGCTCATATCACATTTGCTTATAAATCTTAAGAAGTAATCTATCTCACTTTAACAATTCTCCTAGAAACCTCACATCTTTAACTTTAGTTTTCCTTTAGGGACCACCCCCCATAGCTAACCTAAGAGATAGCTTAAAAGAAGAGAGTTAGGAATTGGTGACAGCCCCTTCTCTAGGTTCCTTGCCACCAACCATACCTTGTGGGGTTAAAGGCTTTTATCACTAACTGTAGGTAGGTGTGGGCGACAAGGTCAACATCTTTTGACGCTGCCAGCGGGGACAAGCTTTCTTGTACCTGGGAAATCGACAAACTTTTGGTTTTAGCATATTGAATTTTAGCATTAGATTCTTGCTCAAGTGGCGACTCCATTGAATTCAAGTTTTGCAAGATTTTCTACGAGGAGAAATCCAAGTGGTTAATTTTAGGCAACAATGGTTTGTTCTATGCTTTAGAGCAATTTTACTTCAATTTCTTTATCAGCCCAATATCAATTTCAGTTAAGGAATCACATAAACATGTAAGTAAAATGTTAATAGAACATAAACATAAACAGTAAAAGACAAGCCAAGACAAGAGGACACAAGATGTGGCGCCAGCAAGGGACAAACCCCAATGTGGGGAAACCCTTGATCAAATCTTCTTTTAGTCTTCAATAGTTCAGCAGATTAGTCTTCATTAGTTCAGCAAAGAGAGATAGTACAATTTACAAATTCTGATAATTTATAACAACAGCAAAAGATCCCTAACCAGAAAAGTCAACACTCGTCAATAGGGCAGATTTCTTCCTCAATTCAGCTCGTGTTGATTTGGGGTAGCATCGGATGTGCTCTAGCCACAAAAATTGGTGGAGAGGCTAAAGCACATGATATCTCCAAGACCCAGAAATGGTTTGGGGAAATTCTACCCGATGAAGGAGATATTAAAATAATTAATATTTTTAATGGGTTCCTATTCCTAAGTCTAAACATAGGAAAATAAAAATATTAATGGGTATTAATATAAAACTGGGTTAGAAGGTTCTGAATGACATGGATCAAGCCAAATATAATCTTAGCCATTGATTAGAGATGTAATCTCAGTTGTTGAAGACTCAACAGAAAAAGTATAAGAGTACACTTGAGGGTCAGTTGGAGAGACACCAGAGTGATTAGCCAGTTCGATTTTCTAGAGCGAGGTTTGCTAAGAGAAATTGAACCAACTATCAGTTGCAGCGAGGGGCAATGAGTGCATAGCAGAGACGCAGAGATAGTGTTGGAAGACCAGCACAGAGGCAAAGAGGCAGACGCAGAGCCAAAAGAAGCCACATAGAGGCCAGCAGTGACTGCGCAGAGCCTCCGAGGGCTGACGCAAAGGGTTTTAGGCTGACACAGAGGCCAAGACGGCTGATGCAGTGCCTCAGAGAGGTGCTGGAGAGGGTTTCGTGGAGTAGACTTTCAGAATATCTGCTTTCGAAGATATGTATTACTGCCAGATTAATTTCTCTGTAGGGTGAGCCAATTTGGCACCCAGTTGTACTCAGAAAAGCTAAATAATAATAAAACCCTCAAAACTGCTGCACCGGTTTTCCCAAGTTGGGTTTTTCCAGGTTCGATTGTCCAAAAATAACAGTGTCCCTTGTGTGCTTGTCTATTTCTTTCAGTGGTTGATCTGTAGATGGTTGAGACTGCATTGTGTTTATTTCAATATTTATATGGTTAAATAAATTGTTCAATAATTAACAAGTAGGAGAAATAAACCAGATAGTGTAGAAAAATTTCTAACAGGTTAGACTTGGAAATTTTAACATGGTATCAGAGGGTTGCAGATCACAGGAGAGTTGAAGGCATCAGCTGAATGAAAGAATTTGCAGGAGAAACAGCTGTCCTGAGTGACAAAAGTTGTTCCTAAGCAAAAAGCAGCAGAGAAGGGGTGACACAGAGAGCCTGCGTCATCAATTTGAGCCAGAGAAGGGGTCAGCGCAGAAGCAGCGAGAGGCAGAAGAGGCTCACGAAGAGCCATGTCATCCTTCTCAGCGAAGTAGGAGTGACACAGTTAACTAGTGGAGCGATTCAGCCACTGTCGGGATTGCGCAAAGCCTAGAGGCTCAGTTCTTCAGTTGCTAGGGCATAGGATGTTGTGGGCAGATTGTGGAGTGTCAAGCTAGTGGGGAGTTGTTGTTGTTGAGGCAGAATAGTACTTAATGGGATAGAACCAAGGTAGAAGGGAGTCACTACCTAGGCGGATTTCTAGCCACGAAAACCAGATCAGTGTTGCAGGAGCAAAGGGGATCGAAGAGGTGCGATTCGACTGTTGGCAGGAGGATTTCCAAGAGGGAAATCGAGACTCAGAGGGAGTCTAGCAGAGAACATCCAGGGGGAAGTAGAGACTCAGAGGAAGTCGAAGAGAGAACTTCCAGGAGGGAAGTAGAAACTCAGAGGAGTCGAAAAGAAGAGCAGAGATGGCCATGAACGAACTGAGGGATTAGGACAGGCTGGATGGGGCGCCAAACTTTGTCATTTGGAAGGCCAGGATCCTGTCTATTCTAGATAGACATCGCATCAAGGCCTTTGCCTTGAGAACCATGGCTACCCCAGTCGACCCAGTTGATAACGAAAAGTATGAGGATGCAATGGCCAAGACAAAGTGCATAATCCTTGATGGGGTCAAGGATCATGTAGTTCAACATATTGCCGAGATGAATACGGCAAAGGAAATGTGGGACACCCTGACAACATTGTATCAGGGCACTTCCGTGCAAAGAAAGATGTTACTGGAGAATCAGTTGTGGTATTATCAGATGCAGAAGGGGGAGCAGATAGATCACCTCCTTAGCAGGTTGCAGTAGATTCGGGACCAACTTACTACCATAGGGGCCACGCCGAATCAGGTGTTAATGGTGAGGATCAATGTGAACGCAGTCTCTGAGGAGTGGGAGACATTTGTCCAAAGCATTTTGGGCAGAGAGAATCTTCCAGATTGGGAAGAACTGTGGGCAGCTCTTCTCTAAGAAGTGATCAAACGGCTAACCAAGGCAGGAAGTAGTGGCAAAGGAGCTCGGGTCAAGAAAGAGGAGGAAGAGGATGCGGCTCTAGCATCTGCAGAGCAGCAAGGGAAGAGGAAGAAAAAGGACCTCTCCAAGATAAAGTGCTTCAACTGTGGGGAGTTAGGCCATTATGCAACCCAGTGTCCTAGGAAGAAGAATAAGGGAGAGGCGTCTGACTCCAAAGCAGCGCCAGCGAAGGCGAAAAAGGAGGTAGAGGACGATGATGACTGTGCCATGAGTGCTCATGTACCTTTAGAGAAGAGGTGGGGAGACATCGAGTTGTAGTCAGGAGGACTACAAGAGATGTGGGGCAGGATCCTTGAAGTACCCAAACTCTTGGATCATATCCGGCTACAGGAGCCCCGAAGTTTCAGTAGCAGGATGGCAGATGTCGATAGAAGCAGATGTGAACGGAGCGGGAGAGAGTGTTAGAGTGCAGTAGTCCCTAGCAGCGCAAAGAGAGTTGCAACAATGTGAGAGGCACAGAGGAGGTTGCAGTAGTGCAAGAAGGCACAGAGGTGTTTGCAGCAGTGCAAGAGGCACAGAGGTGTTGCAGCAAGGCAAAGGCAGTAGAGGAAGCACAAGATAACAGCAGAGAAAGCTTTAGCATTAGGAGGGTTTCTAGCCTGACAAGGATGTCAGTTGTTGGGTAAATCAGTTACCATCGTCTCAGTAACTGAGTTGCAGTGTAGCAGTAGCAGTAGTAGTGCTATGGGCAGCACGATGCGGCATGATGAGAGAGGGTTGCAGTGCAGATGCAGTGTTGGGAGGAAGGACCAACAGCAGCACAGATGTAGAGGGAGTTGTCGTACAGATGTAGCAATGGCAGTGGTAGAGCCATGGGCAGCAGTACAGGAAGTAGCAATGCAGAGGATGTTGGGCGGGAAGGCCAAGCATCAACACAGATACCGGTGACGGATGATCAAGGTGATGTTAAGTGGTGGAGTATTACTAGAGCACATTCCTTGCTAAGAGGGAGTGTTGATTTGGGGTAGCATCAGATGTGCTCTAGCCATGAAAATTAGTGGAGAGGCTAAAGCACATGAGATCTCCAAGACCCTATTGGCCGAATAAATCGATCTTGCGGGCAAGGCCGATCTCCCTAATGGTTTGGGGAAATTCTACTCGGTGAAGGAGATATTAAAATAATTAATATTTTTAATGGGTTCTTAAGTCTAAACTTAGGAAAATAAAAATATTAATGGGTATTAATATAAAATTGAGTTAGAAGGTTCTAAATGACCTGGATCAGGCCAAATCTAATCTTAGCAGTTGATTAGACATGTAATCTCGACCGTTGAAGACTCAACAGAAAAAGTATAAGAGGAGGATTGAGGGTTAATTGGAGAGACACCAGAGTGATCAGTTAGTTCGATTTTCTAGAGCGAGGTTTGCTAAGAGAAATCGAACCAGTGATCAGTTGTAGCAAGGGGCAGTGAGTGCATAGCAGAGAGGTAAAGATAGTGCCGGAAGACTAGCGCAAAGGCAGAGAGGCAGACGCAAAGCCAGAGGAAGCCATGTAGAGGCCAATAGTGACTGAGCAGAGGGCCAGAGGGCCTACGTGAGTGACACATATGCTGCAGAAGTGATGCAGAGGGCCAGAGAAGTTGCACAGAGCCTCAGAGGGCTGATGCAAAGGGTTTTAGACTGACGCAGAGGCCAAGAGGGCTAACGCAGTGCCTCAGAGAAGTCTTGGAGAGGGTTTCGTGGAGCAGACTTTTAGAATATTTGCTTCTGAAGAGAGGTATTATTGCCAGATTAATTCTCTGTAGGGTGAGTCAGTTTGGCACCCAGTTGTACTCAGAAAAGTTTCATAATAATAAAACCCTCAGAACTACTGCACCAGTTTTCCCAAGTTGGGTTTTTCTGCGGATGATTGTCCAAAAATAACAGTGTCCCTTGTGTGTTTGTCTATTTCTTTCAGTTGTTGATCTATAGATGATTGAGACTGCATTGTGTTTATTTCAGTATTTATATGGTTTAATAACTTGTTCAGTAGTTAACAAGTAGGATAAATAAACTAGATAGTGCAAAAAAAATTCTAATGGGTTAGAATTAGAATTTTCAACAGCTCGGTCAAACCCAGTCAACTTCTGCCTCCAATAGCAAGTCTAATCAGCCCAAAATAGTCCAAAAAAGTCCAGTCAAAATTGGTCAACAAAAGTCAACCCTGCGACCAGCCCTAGTACAGTCAACGTTGGTCAAACAGGAGGTCAGATTGCCTCGGTCCATGTGCCCAGATCTGCGACCTGCTAGGACAGAATTCCTCCACCCAAAATCGCACGAAAAATAGCTCAATGCTTGGTCAACACAGTCAAAACAGCATCCTGCAAATTCGGTCAACACTAGTCAACAGCTAGAACAGAAAAGTGTAGTCCTTCGCACGTGTGGAGAATTGCCCAGAAATCCATACCCAATCATGTTAGGAGAGAGAGATGTGTGAGAAGTGAAGAGTGTCCAGATGAGGATGAGGCACCATGTATTTATAGGCTAACGTTGAGGATGAACAGACGTGACCATTGGGCTTCTGAGCCTACATGAGTTTTCCGGCCAACCTTGACAATTTGCCATAATCAAAATAAATTCATAACTTCATTTGTACATGTCAGAATCAGATGATGTTTAGATCAATCCTACACCTCTCCAAGAGAGGAATCTAATAAAAATATCAACCGTCATAAATAAGATGACCCATGTGGAGTTTGGCCCTAGTTGCAAATTTTAACAATCTTGTAAGTTGAGCTTTCAAGTACTGCTTGTTTTATGTTGCAAATTTAATTTCATCTTGTTATCTTGGGCTAACATTTAAATTCTCTATCATTTGTATCTTAATCTCATTTTGGGCAAGCTATTGTTTACTTGAAGGCATTAGTTGTTCATATGCTTTATGCTTCTCTTATGTATTGATGGTTGTTGCTCATATCACATTTGCTTATAAATCTTAAGAAGTAATCTATCTCACTTTAACAATTCTCAGAGCTGAGGTGAAGACAAAGCCCAAGCAAGAGTGAAAGAGCAATCACCAAAGACAGTTGGACAAGGACAAAAGACTCAATGGGTTCCTCATCCTACTTCCCGGTTGAAGACAAGCTCCTTGATAAATCTGACAATCATGGATGGAAGATGTCTCTTGATTTGACCTTGGAAGAAAAAGAAGTGATGGATTATGTGCAAGGTAAAATCCCTGAACCTCCTTCAAATGCATCAGCTACTACGAAGACCAAGTACAATAGGGCTGAAGTCAAAGCAAAGAAGCTTATCAAGGTTTCCATTGACAAGCATCTGGTGGCCTATATCTCCAAATTGAAGACCTCCAAAGAGATCTACGACGGGTTGATCGGCATGTTCAAGGTTAGTAATGCTAATCAAATTCTCTTTCTCAAGAATAAGTTGAAGGATATTAAGAAGGGCAGGGATGAGGACATTCAATCCTACTTCTTGAAGATTACTGAGATCGAGAATGATCTACTCTTGATTGGAGAAATCATTCCTGATAGGGAACTTACTCTCACCACCCTTGGAGGAGCCCCACCTGAGTGGTATGTTTTTAGAACCACTATACTCAACAATGATTGAATTCTAGGGCTTGAAGAATTGATGTCAAGATGCATTCAAGAAGAAACAAGAATGGTGGAGCAAGAAATGCCTTCTAATAGAAGCAACCCCACTGCATTCTCCGCTCATGCCAAGAGGAAGAACAATGCAGGTTCAAAGAAGCAAAGTCAAGGAAGATCGGAATTCAAAAATGGAAGGAAGGGAAGGTGCTTTGTTTGCAATAAGTTTGGCCACTATGGAAGGGAGTGTCCTAATAGAAGGGATACACCTCAAGATGATGACTAGCATAACAACTCCAAGGGCAACTTCAATAACAACGATCAAAGGAATGGCAGGTCCAATGGCAAAGGAAAAAAGAATGCAGGAAATCAAGGAAATGGTCGACCCTCCAAGAAATCAAGGAAGTCTAGGTATGAAGAATCCAATGTTGTTAACAATAAGAAAAAGGAGTACTCTCTTATATCTGCCCTCTCCATTGCCTCTCCTCCGGACACTTTGGGAAATTGGCTGATTGATAGTGGTGCCTCAATGCACTTCACCGGATACAAGGAAGCGCTCTTTAATATGATAGAATAGGAGACAAACTTGGAGATCATCCTTGGAGAAGATGCCACCTATCCCGTGCAGGGAGTAGGGAATGTTACCCTTCAATTGAATCAAGGTAACACTATTCATTTGCAAGAAGTACTATATGTACTCGATCTCAAGAAGAACCTGGTGTCCATTTCGGCAATGGAAGATAAAGGATTCAAGGTGGCTTTTATCGAAGGAAAGGTATGTGTTTGGAAAAGAAATTTACAGATGCTTTTACTCTTGGGTTCAAGGTTGACACTTTGTATCAAGTTGGAGGAAGTCCATTGGGAGCCATGTCTTCCAACACATCTCTACAATCTAATCTATGGCACCAGAGGTTCTCCCATCTTCATTATAAGCCCCTACCTGATGTGAGACAAATGGTGATAGGTATGCCCGAGTTCAAAGTAGAGCATGAAGGTGTATGTTCAGGATGTGCCGACGGAAAACTTACAAGGGGTCCATTCCCCTCAAGTAATAGCAAGACCATAGACATATTGCAATTGATCCACTCCGACACATCTGGTATGATGCCCATAAACTCCTTGGGAGGATACTTATATTATCTCACCTTTGTGGATGATTATTCTCGCAAGACCTGGATCTACTTCTTGAAGAAGAAGGATATAGTGTTCACCTGGTTCCAACACTTCAAAGCCCTAATCGAAAACCAATTCGAGAAGAAAATCAAGATATTGAGGACTAATAATGGGACCAAATACGAATCCAATGAATTCCAAGATTATTGCAGAGAAGATGGCATTAAGAGGGAGACTACAACACCATACACTCTCGAGCAGAATGGTGTAGTTGAATAGAAGAATTGCTCTATTGTAGAAGTTGTTCATGCCATGCTGCATGATCAAGGCCTTCCGAAGTTTCTATGCGTTGAAGCTGCAAATACCATCGTGTATGTTCAAAACCAATGCCCTCATCAAGCATTGGACTCCAAGACTCCTGAAGAAATGTTCACTGGTAAGAAGCTTGATGTCTCTCATTTTAGAATTTTTGGAAGCCTTGTATATTTTCATGTGCCGAAAGAGAAAAGAAGCAAATTGGGTGCATCTAGGAAGAAAGGAATCTTTATGGGCTATAGTGAAAATTCTAAGGGATATAGAATTTGTGTGGCTGGTCAAAAGTAAGTTGAGAAGAACCTTTGGATCCTATTGATCCTCCTCCTCATGAACCCTCCTCCTCCAAAAGGAGACCCTTATGGCTTAGGGAGACTCTCGAAGATGGTGAGAGGCACATTGCACCAAGGGGGACTTTCCATGAAAGCAAGAAGTCGAATAGGTATCAAGAACATTTGACTGCCATGAGCACTATCATTCAAAATGAGCCATCATCATTCGAGGGAGACGTGAAGCAACAACTATAGAAGGATGTTATGAATGAAGAATACGAGTCAATTATGAAGAATGATGTCTGGAATGTGGTCCCTAAACCCCAGGACAAATCGGTTGTCACTTCTAAGTGGCTCTACAAAATCAAGCATGGACCTGATGGAAGTGCAGAAAAGTTCAAGGCTAGCTTTGTTGCTCAAGGCTTCTCTCAAAAGGAAGGTGTAGATTACGATGAGATATTTGCACCTGTTGCCCGATACACCACCATCCACTCGATCATAGCCCTTGCTGCCTCGCAAGGATGGAACCTACACCAAATGGATGTGAAGACCGCCTTCATGCATGGTTCAATCGAAGAGGAAGTCTATGTGGAACAACCCAAGGGGTTTGAGGTTCATGATCGGGAATCTCATGTATGCAGGTTGAAGAAAGCTCTCTATGGGTTAAAACAAGCACTCCAGGTTAAAGCTCTCAATCTCTTTGTGTGTTTTCCAAATGACCTTCAAGTCCCTTCTTATATCTTCTTGTTGAGCAACCAATGGCCTAGATTAAAACATAATATAAGCCTCAAATCGATTTGACTTGATCCATGGCTTTTTCTAGAAGTTTCACCCCTGATTAGATTAATACCCATTAATATTTTAATTTTCCTAAG
Organism: Pinus taeda; assembly: GCA_000404065.3. Taxonomy (NCBI): domain Eukaryota; kingdom Viridiplantae; phylum Streptophyta; class Pinopsida; order Pinales; family Pinaceae; genus Pinus; species Pinus taeda. The sequence goes on from APFE030048167.1 coordinate 25,910, forward strand.
TTTAGACTTAGGAACCCCATTAAAAATATTAATTATTTTAATAAAATCACTTTTGGGTGAAATTTTCCAAAACGCTTTCTGGGTTCTTTGGAATACTTGTGCCCAAGCCTCCCTACAGAAATTTGAGGCTTAGAGCACATTCAATGCTACCCCAAATCAACATTCCCTCTTAGCGAGGAATGTGCTCTAACGATACACTGCCTCTCTGCATACTGCTCTGACTCTGAAGCATCATCTTTGTGTTGTTGATGTCTGGCATGCTGTCCATCAACCACTGTGTTGTTGCTACCACTGTACTGCTGCCTTTGACACTGCCACTGCCAATGCTACATCTATACTACAACTCCCTCTCAAATGTTGCATCTGTTATGCTGCTAGCACTACCACTACTAACACTGCATCCGCACTACAACTTAGTTGTTGAGAGAAGCAACTGAAAACACCCAAAACAGGATAAGTATCTAGTGGATACTCCTCGGAGCTAAAATCATGACTTTTGTTAGTCCCATGTTGCCTCTGAAGCCACTGCGTTGTTGAAGCTTTGCATTGTGCCTCCTTGCACTGCTACCTCTCCGCCAGGGATGGAATTTGACGGGCATTTTGCCCGTCATAAGGCTTTTTGCACGTATTTGATGGCTGGAATTTGTCATTGCCCGTTTTGAGTGACGTGCATGGAAGAGTAAAAGACGGATTTTTGACGTTTTGAACTTTTCCCAAAACGTTTTTACGCACCAAACGTTCTTACGCGACAAGTTTTTTCATATAACAAGGTATTTTTTGGGCAAGTTTTTTTAATTGAAAATATGCTAAATTCTAATCAGCGTTGGTATAGTTACAACTTATGCCCCTTTATTTTTCATACAGCAGGGTATTTTTTGGGCAAGTTTTTTTAATTGAAAATATCCTAAATTCTAATAATCGATCAGCGAGGATAACCAATAAACATATTAAATTACGGATCGCATTATCTGGAATCAGAGTAGAGTAGGAACGGTAACTTTCCAGATGGTATATAGCAGGGATGGAATTTGACGGGCATTTTGCCCGTCATAAGGCTTTTTGCACGTATTTGATGGCTGGAATTTGTCATTGCCCGTTTTGAGTGACGTGCATGGAAGAGTAAAAGACGGATTTTTGACGTTTTGAACTTTTCCCAAAACGTTTTTACGCACCAAACGTTCTTACGCGGCAAGTTTTTTCATATAACAAGGTATTTTTTGGGCAAGTTTTTTTAATTGAAAATATGCTAAATTCTAATCAGCGTTGGTATAGTTACAACTTACGCCCCTTTATTTTTCATACAGCAGGGTATTTTTTGGGCAAGTTTTTTTAATTGAAAATATCCTAAATTCTAATAATCGATCAGCGAGGATAACCAATAAACATATTAAATTACGGATCGCATTATCTGGAATCAGAGTAGAGTAGGAACGATAACTTTCCAGATGGTATATAGAATCACAATCCACCTTGCTTCTGTTATTTTTACAGAATGTACACCGCCTTGCTTTTATAGAAAATTTGCAAATCAAAGCCAATGTGAAAGGCTGGTTAATATTGTTGGTGGTTGGCTTCATCCTTAAATTGCACACAGGCCCAGAAGAGCTTTGCGCTGTCTACTTCCTTCACACTTTCTCTCAAGGCATATGCCCATTCAGACTTACCTTGCATGCCCAGTTCAAGATTGACTCCAAGGAAACTGCCAGGAAACTACAAATTTGCGCTTCAGGTTAGTGATTGATTTTTTTTTCTTCAAACACTGATTGCTGCTACCTTTTAATTTTTGATTTAATAAGTAATTTAATTTTTTATTTCACAAGAGATTTATATGTTTAACTGCTCACAGCGCCTAGAAATTGACACTCCACTGAAAGTTTCTTTTGGTTTTCAAAAATCTTCTACGTTTTTAAACTTATTTTACAGCGAATCAATCTGTTCAAACTTCAACCGACAGTGATAAAAACAAAGATTAACTCACGGTGAAAAAAAAACAAAATTTTAATTTTAATGACTAGATTTAAAATTCCTAAGTTTTAACTTATAACCTTTTAGGGAGAACACTAGATTTAAAATAACTAACCAAAATAGTGTAGATTTAAAATAACCAACCAAAATAGTGCTCCATTTTGACTGCTAAAAACAATGTCTTTTCAGGCACATGGGATCACTGACACACTTGGCGATACTAAAAGAGAACATAAATCGAAGCTTTACCATAATTAGAGTTCCTTTGAAATTGAAGCCTAAATTGATGTCACGTGATTTAGATTAGATGGTGACATGGTGCATTGTTAAGGCATTTTTTTTGTGGTAGGATTTTAAGTTTCTAAGAGTTCTATTTGTAGATATAAAGTTATTTTCTTTGTAATTTTTTTAAATTATTAATTTATTGTTATTGCTTTGCATGTACGTACATTATTTAAATAGAAATGCCTCCAAAAAGAAAGGGTCAATCAACTATTAACAATTTTTATGGATATTCTAAGACATCAAAGACTTCTAACGTTAAAGATATTCCATCTTTAAAGACTTCTTGAAGGGCAAAATTTTTAATATGGATATTCTAAGACATCAAAGACTTCTAACGTTAAAGATATTCCATCTTTAAAGACTTCTTGAAGGGCAAAATTTTTAATATAATGTTTCTTGACGGGAAGCATAAAACCCAAAACGTCAAAAAAAAATTGTATGACGGGTAAAGAGAAATCCAAATTCCTACCCTGCTCTCCGCGTTGCGCTGCTCAGTCTCTGGATCTCCTAGCCGCTGCATCTGTCGAATCAATACTCCATGGCAACAACTGAAAACTTCACCATCCCACTACTCCTGATCATGGGCTCCCGTAGCAAGGTGACGATCCAAGAGGTGGGCTCCTCAAGGATTCTGCCCATCTGCAGTCCTCCTGACTACAACTCTATATCAGCCCACCTCCCTCCTGGAGGTATCTCGGTTGTCATGGCGAACTCCTCGTCAATATTTTCCACTGCAACCTTGGGATCATGCATCTCATCCTTGTCCTTTTTCTTCAAAGGACATTGGGATGCATAGTGGCCCATCTCGCCACATCTAAAGCACTTCACCATGGAGACATCCTTCTTACGTCTTTGTTGCCCCGGTTGTCCCTTCGATGCAAGGTTTGCGTTATCCTCTTCCTCCACTTTTGGCTTCAACCCACTGTTGCTACTGCTCCCGTCAAGTTTCACCTTGAGCAGGTCTCTCCTCAGCTCTTCTTGCTTCAGAGCTGCCCACATCTCGTCCCAATTTGGCAATGCTGCCCTGCCCAGGATATTTTGGACAAAGCTCTGCCAATCATCTGAGACGGAGTTTAGAGCCAGTCTCACTAACTCTGAGTCTTGAGGAGTATGTCCCGCAGCTAATAGCTCATTACGGGTCTCCTTCAACTTCGTAAGGAACAGATCCACTCGCTCCCCCTTCTGCATCCAAGCAGATCTAAGCTTCTGCTCTAAGTACATCTTCCGCTACTCGTAAATTGCCTGATATAATGTGGCCAAGGCATCCCACATTTCCTTAGCGGTCCCTTTGCTTGCAACGTGGCACACCACGTGATCCTTGACCCCGTCCAGGATCATCTTCTTTGCCTTAGCCATCTCAACCTTGTACTTTTTCAGCGGATCTACATCCGCAGGTTCAACCACCATGTTGTCAACATACATCTTGAGGGCATGCTCATCTAGCGAGAAGGTCATCCTAGCCTTCTAGATGGCATACTTGGAAGCCCCGTCCAACTTGTCATAATCCCTCAAGCTACTGGTTGCCATCTCCTCCGAAAATTGTCGAACAACTCCCTCTTTCTCCCTAACTACATAGTGGGTTGACTTACGCACACCATGATGGAGTTGGTAAGTTTTTGTTTCTCTGCTACTCAACAATTGAGAAATGTTGATTTCTTCGGGAAGAAATCACTGAGGAAGTATTCCCTCACTATTCTCCATTGCTTCTTTCTTCTGAAGTATTTTCAGCCCGGCTAAGCTACCTACTAAAAAATCTGCATCCACCAGCTGCTCCTCACGCTGAGGCTCAGCGTTGCTTCCTCTGCCACTATAAAAAATCAAACTAGAAGCTCTTTCTCTCCGTTAACTCACTCGAAGAGAGACTCCCTTGGATTTTCGACCCTCTGGCAGGAACTACGCAAACCCTCTTGGGTTTTGACTTGCTACCTCCTGCATCTTTTCGATTTCCCCTCCTGCTCAGCGTTGGGGTTTTTGGTTCTATTCCTCTTGCTTCTCTTGCACTAGCTCCGATACCATGTAAAAATTCCTACACTGGAATCCCTACTGCAACAGACTGATGTTACTTCTCCTACTTGATTAAATCATACGAGTTATTTATTGTCTTCTATGGTAAATTTCTAAGTAAATACATCTGCAGCCTTCACTTAATTAATATATTTGCGGAAACAAAATATTGAGCAAGAAAGAACAATGCAACACATAGGACATAGTTATTTTTGGACAAAGAGTCCCCCGAAAAACCCAATGCGGGAAAACCGGTGCAGCAACTCTGAGGGTTTATTATTATGCAAGAGAAAATTTTGAGTACAAATCTAGGATGCTCAACTAGCAAACCTTTACAGAGAAAATACTGGACAAAAGACTAGTGAAATGATCTCACCTTGTCACTGGAGAATCAATGGCTGATCCTTCAACTCTAGAGGCTCTGTGCGGCTTCTACGCAAAACTGCGTCACCCTGGGCAGCTTCTGCGTCACCCCTTCTGGGTATTACGCTGCCTCTCTGCTCTGGATCCTCTGTTGGCTGAGAAATTGATTTTCTTGCCTCCTAGACTCACGCCCTAGCTTCTGACAACTGAACTTCGAATTCCCTCAACAGAAACTCGACTTCCCCTCACTGACTGAGCTGCCTCTATGTCAGCACTGTGTAGGCCAGCATCAGCCTTCCTCTGGAAGTTTTTTTGTCCACTCTCTGCCTAGAAATTCCTTCTCCCCGATCCTCACTGCCCCTCTGCACGATCTCCTCAATCGATTTTCCTCTTGAGAAGTTCTCACCTTAGAAAATTGATTTTCTCAAACTCTCTGTGTGTTTTCCAAATGACCCTCAAGTCCCTTCTTATATCTTCCTGTTAGACAACCAGTGACCTAGATTAAAACATAATCAAAGCCTCAGATCGATTTGACTTGATCCATGGCTTTTTCTAGAAGTTTCACCCCTGATTAGATTAATACCCATTAAGATTTTAATTTTCCTAAGTTTAGACATAGATCGGATGTGCTCTAAGCTTCAAATTTTGCAAGGAGGCTTGGGCACAGGTATTCCAAAGAACCCAGAAAATGTTTTGGGAAATTCCACCCAGAAGTGATTTTATTAAAATAATTAATATTTTTAATGGGGTTCCTAAGTCTAAACTTAGGAAAATTAAAATACTAATGGGTATTAATCTAATCAGGGGTGAAACTTCTAGAAAAAGTCATGGATCAAGTCAAAACGATATGAGCCTTTGATTATGTGTTAATCTAGGTTGTTGATTGCTCAACAGGAAGATATAAGAAGTGACTTGAGGGTCATTTGGAAAACACACCAAGCAAATACTCAGTTGCCCAAGAGAAATCGATTTTCTCCCTGGTCGAAGTTTGGCAAGAGAAAATCGATTCAGAGGGAGAGTTGCAGGTGGAGGCGAGACAGAGAGGATTCAGCATCAGTCAGGGAGACAGGGACGAAGACACAGAGCAGCAGAAGGAACAGCGCTGGGCAGATTGACGTTGGGAGAGGCAGCGCTGGCCTGAGTGGCGCAGGCATTGCACAGGCCAATCCAGAGGCCAAAGAAATTGAAGTTGGGCAAGCCAGGGAGACGTAGAGGGTCAAGGAACCTCTCTCTCGGGTCAGGCACTTGTTCATGAATGTCTGTAAATATTTCTCAGCTCTATACTGTTGGGTGAAATTTGTACATGTTGATTTTTGCTAAAGAATAATAAAACCCTCATCTGTTGCACCAATTTCCCCTATTGGGTTTTCTCGGGGACAATTCTCCAAAAATAATTGTGTTATGGTGTTTGTATATGTGTCGGCATTTTTTCTTACATTTTATTTCTGCAATATTTTAATTATGAACGCTGTAATAGAATATGTTTCGATATTTGTCGTAAGAATAAAATAGATAACCTATCTTTGAAGTAATAAGTAGAAGAAGTCATTAATCACTGCAGTAGGATTTCCATTTTAGAAATTTTCACAGAGATGACCAAGACCCTTATAAACTAGACTAGAGACATCCTCCATCAAGTCATCCTTATTTGTTCTTCCTTTCACTGTGTTTGCATACCAAGATCCATGTCACTGTGTTAGCACCAAATTCTTGTCACTGTGTTTGCACTAAGACATCATTATTGTAATATCACTACGACCTTATCACTGTAATAGCACCGAACTGATGTCATTGTGATACCACCAAATTGAAGTCATTGTAATAGCTTCTAACTGAGGTTACTGTGATATCACCGAACTGAAGTGGTTGTAATAGCACCGAACTGAAATGGTACCGAAACTGTGAGACTAAAATAGCCCCAAGTCACTATGACATATCACCAAACTATCTCCACTGTACTCCGCATTCTATATGCCAAGAATATCACTAAAGCTTGTCTTTGTGGTTACCGAAATTGTCTCTATAAATAATTCGAACTTTTGTGGTAGCACCGAGATCATCCATGTACCCTATCCGAGCTCTTGTAGTCATACTGAAATATTTCCTCTGAAATTCTTGTCCAAACTTATGATCTGAGTGAAGTCCTTAGGCTTGTATATATAGTTGTCTCCATAGTTGTAATAGGCCGACATGACTTTGTTGAAGGATTGTGTCTTTGTATGTTGAGGCCGAATTGAGTTTAGTTAAATGTAGTCGACTTGATGATGATCTATTTGAAGCCAACAATAAGGAGACATGATGGAGTCTTTGACTAATCAACAAAATGACTTTGACTCAAATATACAATCCTAAAGCCTACAATGGAGGCCTATGTCACACGATTCGGGTTTGAATTCGAGTTTGGAAACAATTAAGTTCAATTCGAATTCGAATTTTCCAATAAGGTTCGTATAAGGTTCGACATTAAGTTCGACTATACATATTTTTTAACGTAAAATAATAAAATATCAAAATCAATCAATAAAACTATGAGTAGCAGTGAGCACCCACGAGCCACAAATCACGACCATTATTAACTTCACGCTCCAGGCGACAGGGACAAGCAACATCTAGAAATTGAATTCAGGAAATTATAGAGAATACAACACGCAGCGGCAGCACTAAGCACAATACAATGATTACACTTAGACTAAAGTTGGCTTGTGAAAATCTATCGACAAGCATAGTAAATAAAGCCAAACCAGTGTGCACCGCAAGAAACTAATTGATGGGAAGTGGAACAAGAGAAAACCATGTGTTGCCCACGGTTTTTCTCATAAACCTTAAAACAACTGACAAAAACCACCCTAAATCTAACCTCGAACCCCAAAAAAAATTATAAAATTTATAAAATTCGGCTTCAAGTTCGTCTTTAGGTTCGCCTTCAAGTTCGAATTCATTGAGGTTCGAATTCGTGGAGGTTCGAATTTCAGGTTTGTCGAACCTGAACGAATTTGAATTTTTTTTTTGGGTTCGGCGAATTTTGAACCTTGAGGTTCAAATTTGACGAACCCTATGACATAGATGGAGGCTTGACCTATGACAATTGACCCAAGCATGAAACCCATGCTTTAACAAGTCAATTCAATAATAATAAAGTTATTTTTGCATTCTTTTGACAAACATATTACATTTTGACTTCAAGTACAATTATGAAGACCAAACCTACTTACATTCTTCAATACACTCAAGGTAAAGTTGGCCTAAAAGAGGGTTATTTGACCACTCAAGAAGGCTATAAATAGGAGGAGCTCGACTCATTTGAGCGACACAGCAAAGACAAGTTCGATCCTCAATAGCAAAGGAAGAGAAAGAGCTGGAAGGGCGAAGGAAGGAAGAAGAAATCGAAGTCTCTTGGTTTATCTCCTTTTTTGTCCACACATGTGAAGCTGCTAGGGTTTCTGTGTAGCTTCCAGCTGTAGGAGGCCAAAATTCTGAGAAGTTGCAGGGCCGAAATTCTAGAGCAAAGCTACAGTAGGTTGAAGTTTGGAAGCTGCCTTGGAGAAGATCTTGTTGGGGGGTTGACTTGGTGCTTGGGAAGGTTTTGAGCTTTGGTCTTTGGGTCTTGGAAGTCTCTTTGTGAAC
>APFE030048186.1:0-13018 GCA_000404065.3 Pinus taeda
AGCGATACTATTGAAGTCCTTTTCATTTACCATTGCTGCTATGATAATTGCTGAATCTCCTATAATTATAGGATCCTTGATCGTAAGTTTTTTTAATAGTCTTGTGCCTAAGAGAACGCTGTATGCTTTCGCCTTGTTATTTGTCATTTCTCTGAGACTCCATTCATAAGTAATAATTGTTTTCCCATTTGGTTTTGTAATTACTCCACCCGCACTTGCTTTTCCTAGGTTATTCTTTGATGCCCCATCGAAAAAGAGGTTGAATCTTTTTTGTCTTTTCCTCCATTCTTCCAATTCTTTATCGTCCAGCCTTGACTTCCAATTCTTGGCTGTGGGAGTTTTTTTCTTTTTTTGGTTGTAGCTTCTATCTTCTTCTTCTTCTTTTTTTTTAATATTGCTTTGTTGTTCCAATCTCTCTCTTCTTGCTGTAGGTTGTTCTGATTCACATTTAACATTCCGTTGGAGATTCTAGGCTCCATGTTTTCCAAAGAATCTTGCCTATTCTTAGTTTTTGATCTTTGAAAATACATTTGTTTCTGGCTAGCCAAATTTGCCAGCACATAATTGAGGGGAGGCATTTCCAGATCCTGCTTATTGTGGCTTTGTTTTTTTTGAATAAGGACAACTCTTCTCCCAAGTTTTATAATATGCTGATAGCTAATTTGAAAAATTTATATTTATTTCCAGCGGGCTTGTTATTTGGGTCTAGCATTCTCTAGCCACCCTACAGTCCATGAAGAGGTGTTGAATTGTTTCTTCCTCCATTTGACACATGACACACCTAGAAGGCCCTTGTATTCCTTTTTTTTTTTTTTTAATTTTCATAGGTTAGAATTTTCCCTTTAAGAAGAGTCCAAAAGAAAGCTTTGATTTTAGGAAGGCATTCTGTTTTTTAGGTTGCCTTTCATAGACTCCAGTCTTGTTGGTTTTGTTGTTCTTAGATGACGTTATACCTTGATTTCACCGTATATTCCCCTCCATTTGGATCTCACACAAAGTCATCCCGATCCTCTCTGTTTATGGGAGCTGCCCCTGATAGGTGAGATTTTAGTTTTTCCCATTAACCTTTTAATCTTTTTGGAATTGTTGGTGTTTTCCATTCAAGCCAATTATCATGATCCCACTCAAAGATTAAAAATAAAATATTTATCCTTCTCTCTTCCATCCAGCACTAGAGTCCTCTTAAATCCTGCTGGGAATGTAGAGGATCTCTTCCCATCATTTGATCCTCCCAAATTGCAACCGTTTTGCCATTCTTTGGATTTTTAGAGATTTGGTCTCTAATAAAGGGAATAATCTTCTTTACAAGTTTCCAGACTTGTGTGCAAAACCCGACTGGAATGGATTAAGTTATCAACTTTGTTCTATGATGATTCAGATATTTCATGGCTAGCACTTTTTCCCACCAATATTCCTTTCCACTTATCATTCTCCAAATTATTTTTATCCTTAAAGCAATGTTCATTTGGCCTGATAAGCAAATTGCTAGACCTCCTTTTTCATAAGGGTGACTTGCTCCCATCATACTAAGCTGAATTTTTTATTCTCTTGTTATCCTCCTCGCCATAGAAAACTTCTTATTATTATTTCCATTTGTTTGTGCGCACTTGCTGGGGCCAGAATGATCACATATTGATAGATAGGAAGGGCTAAAAGGAGTGCCTTGATCATGGTCATTCTTTCTGCCATATTAAGCCACATCACTCTCCAATTCTGAATTTTATCCTTCATTTTTTCCACTTGTTTGCTCCATACTTTCGCTTTTACATTTTCCTTAGCTAGGGGCAGCCCCAGATATGTAAAGTGAGTCCATCTTGTTTGTATTGGAATTTCCAGAATTTGTGATATGTGCTGCATATCTCTTGGAGAAGTGTTCCAGCTATATATTTTGCATTTAGTATTATTTAGCATTCCTCCAGAGGCTTGAATAAAATCATCCAGCACTTTTTTAAATCTTTTAGCTATTATGCTTGATGCCCCCCCATAAGAAGGGTATCATCTGCAAATAGTGAAAGATTTATATTTTTAAGCCCTCTTGCTATTTGTATACCTATTATTTTTTTCCCTTTTCTGATTTTCTAGTGCTGCACTTAAAGTTTCTGCCATGATGATATAGAGGAATGGAGATAGAGGACAACCTTGTCTTAGTCCTTTTGTGCTTTGAAAAAATTTGCTAGGCCTTCCATTAATTAGAGGGGCTCTCTAAGGGGTTGATATACAAGCCTGAATAGTCTCTATTATATCTGTTGAGAAGCCAATTTTTTTGAGTACTGTTGCTAGATAATTATGATTAACTCTATCAAAGGCATTTGACATATCTAGCTTTACTGTCATTCATTTCTCTTTCTTTTGAATGCTGCTGTGAATAGATTCTTGAACAATGATCACATTGTTTGTGGTTTGCCGCTTGGGAACAAAGCCGCCCTGATTTTCCGATATGATTTCCAGAAAAAATTTTCTTGATTTGATTTTTAAGAATTTTCGTGATTATTTTATATGAAAAATTGCAAAGAGAGATTGGTCTGTATCTATTGAAAATTATTGGATTGGACTCTTTGGGTATGAGTGGCAAATAGGAAGATTTTGTGTTTCCTCCAATTTTTTTTTGAAAAGCATTTTTTATCATTCTCATAAAATATTTTTTAATAATATCCCAGTGTTGTCTGTAAAAAGCCATTGTAAACCCATCTGGCCCCAGAGCCTTATCAGGGTGAAGACTCCAAACCGCTTGCTTGACTTCATCCTCAGTGATCTCTTTATTTATTTCTGCGTTTTGCTGATCACTTATTTTTTTACTTATGTGCTGCAAAAACTCTTCATTAACTGCTCGCTGATCGTTTGCTGTAAGTAGATCTTGAAAGTAATTGTGAACTGCATTTTTTAATTCTTTAGCTCCCTTTAGTTCTTGCCCATCTACTTGAATCTGTTCAATTTAATTTCTTGCCCATCTTATTTTCGTTGAATTATGAAAAAACGCTGTGCTTTTATCTCCTAATTTCAGCTAGAGACATCTGGACTTCATTCAACTTTCTTCTTCTTCTTTTCTATTTTGCTTGTAATTTATCAGAAGTTTTTATTTTCTTGTAGATAATCATTTTTTTTTTTTTTTTTTTTTTTAGGAATGCTGTCCATTTTTTTTGTAAATTTGTTTTCCTAGCTTTGTCTCAAATGTCATTTTCTCTTGCCCAAATTTTTAAGTGCAACCTTAAATTCTTTAGTTTTCTTTCCCAAACATAATGGGGAGACCCAGTGATACTTTTTGTCCAACTTTCTTTGATTTGGTTTCCAAATTTTTCATTGCTGTCCCAACTTGAATTGTATCTAAAAGGGGGTGGGCCTTGATTTTCCAACTTATCTATGCTCAATACCATCGGCTTGCAATCCGAAGCTGTTGTGTGGACGATCTTGCTTTTCACAGAAGTGAATTCAACTGCTATGTTTTCTTGTACTAAGATTCTATCCAACTTTTCCTTAATATTATTCTTGCCTATTCTTTTGTTACTCTATGTGTACTTCCCAGTACTTGGAGGAATGTTGATTAGTTTATGTTGTTCCATTATGTCTTCAAGGGCTTCTCTTGATGGGTCTGTGTGATAGTTCCCTCCAATTTTTTCTTCGGTGTTCCTTATCGGATTTAGATTTCCTCCAATGATTAATTTCTCGTTTTGTCTTTCTGCTAGTTTTTCTTTTATCGAATTCCAGCAATGTTCTTTTTCTCTGTAGTGATTTGGTGAATATACATTCATGAAGCTATACAGTTCCTTTGTGTTGAGTTCTCTCAAATCTGTTCTAATCGAATGTTTGCTGATTTTTTGGTTTATAAGTTCCCATTTTATTTTTTCCCATATGGTGCATATTCCTCTTGATGCTCCTGTTGCCTCTAACACTGTTCCATCATAATATCTTAAGTTTTGAATTAGTTTTTTATTTTCTTGATTGCTTGTTTTGGTCTTTTGGATGATGTAGATGTCTGACTTTTCTTTGAGTAAAATATCTTTCACTGCATTGGCTTTGAAAGTGGTGCCAACGCTGCGACAATTCCAAGAGACCACTATCATTATTTACTGTTGTGCTGGTGGGAACCTTCCTTTCCTCTTTGATGACTTTTTTCATTGTTTCCTGCATTTTTCGCAATGAATGATTCCATTGGTTGTTGAGTTCCTAATGCCATTTCTTTAACCGCTACCTCGTCTCTTATTTCCTTATTGGATTTTCTTCCCACCTTTTTTTGCTGATCCAAAATTTGAGGGTTTTCTTTAGCTTGATTTCTAATTAATATGCGGTCCATTGAGGGAAGAGGTAGAGGGGAAGTAGGAATAGAGGAAGAGGGTATGTGGGCAGCGGAGTTGGGGTTGGATGTTGGGGATCTAGGGGAGGGTGGTTCAATAGAATGTCTTCCAAGGGCCCAAAGGGATTCATAGATGTGTGGAGTGAGGAGATAATCTTCAATGAGGGCTGAGAAGTGGTCTCATTTGGTTCTTGAAGTTGGGAGGCAGTTGATATTGGCTGCTTATTGATGGGTTTTTTCCTTTTTACTTGTTCCCATGTGTTCTCTTGTTCTTCTACATTTTCATGCTCTATTTTTTTAAGACATCTATTTGCATTTGAATGGTATTTGCTCGTAGTCTAGCTATTGTATATGCGTCCACTGATCTACCTTGATCTTTATTGCCTCTGGGAGGTCTTTTCCAAGGTCTACTTCCACACATATTCGAGCAAACGCATGCATGTTATCCTTTGGTTCGCATCTGTCTATATACTTGCCCATTGCATTTTCTATAGTTTTAACCGAATCATCTCCCTAGCAATGTAGCGGAAAGTGTGGTACTCTGACCCAAACTGAGACTGTGCTTGACACATTCATTTCTGGATCGAAATCTGGTGTCCACCTATTTAGATAAAAACCTCTGGAATCCATGAAGTATGGACCGTTTTTGAAGATCAAATCTCTATCTTCTTTTGATTCGAAAAGGAAGGTATAATATCTCTTTCCACAAAATAGTATTGCTATTTTCCCCTGAATGGTTGCATTCCAGTTTCTTTCAATCCATTTTTGCACTGATTTGGGCGATGGCTATAACTCGTGAACTGCCCAACTAGTCCTCGTTCTGCCAATGAAAGAGATGCTCTTCAAGGGAGAGCAGGGGGGAGAGAGATCTCTGGTATGTCTTCAAACTTCTTTACAAATTTGTTGATTAATGGCCTGTTCTTTGGAGCTCCATTCGCAACAATCAAGGTCGCGAATGCTTCTTTGTTTTCTTCAGATCCTTGGTGCCTGGATGAGAGGGGATCGCCCTCCTTCGAGGGGTGCATGATCAGAGAGGGCTCAACAACAGCAGGAGGCTGCCAAGAGAGAACTGCAAAAACATGGAGGTGGCTAGGTCTACGCAGCTCTCAACCAAACTCATGCGCGCTGACTACATAAAACATTGTGTTTTCACTTGTGCATTTGCATTCAGTGTCATTTATATAGTTCTTGGTTAATTAATTGCTTGGCCAACAAAAATTTCATTTCATTCCATTTAATAGCCAAACCAAACCTGGAAATGTTTAAAATCGAAAAGGGATGCTGCATTTTCCATTTCGTAGAACAAATAGCGTAGGTCGAAAATAAAGTGAAAAAGAGATCAATTTTGAGAGCAATGCAGCACATGTTCTTCCATTTCAGTACAGTTGCGTGGACGTTTGTTCTTCTCTTAATCATAAAACCTTTTGTATATGTTTTACTTGGCTGTCAAAATTCGCTGGATGCTGCAGGTTACGACACCAATCGGATTTTTCTCTTGAACTTTCCCTTTCAGTGCCAAAAAAGATACAATCAAATTCATGTTGAACTTTCCCTTTCAGTGGCGACAATGATACAGTCAAATTCATGTTGGCAATGTTGGATGAAACCAAGGTCCTTCTCATTAAGATATTCGACATCTGCACCACATTCAGGGGGATCATGGCAGCTTTGGCTATTCATCCTAATGGCAACATTGCCGCTTCTGGGCCTAGCTTCTTGATGGTAGGGGAATTGGAAAGCAAGAGTTGGCGTGAATCCTCCATGATAATACCATTGTCACATTTTATTTTTTCACCAGAAGTTTCAGAAGTAGAGGCATCAATTCGCTTTGTCAAATCACTGTCAAAATTTGACTCTTCTGGCTGGACTCCGCGATAAAATCACTGTGATAGGCTGCAGACTACGTCATCCCTGGGCACTGAAATCGATGACTCCACTGGCCCTTCAAACCCAGAGTTTCGAATAATTCATCTCTTTTAGAGGAATAGTCTGTTTCAGGAAGGTCTAGAAACTTTTCCATGCGAAATGCGCTAGGAATTTTCGGTCTTAAATATGAATTGGAAAATTCTTCAGTAACATAAGCAGATTCTATAATATATCGACTCTCTTCCATAGGATTCAAATTAACCCCTAAAGGAATTTTACAGTTTGGGTCCGCCGTTATTCTCAGAAGTATCACCTTCTTCAAGACTCCTATTCCAAGAGAATAAAATAGTCGCCCTTTCCAAAACAGATCCCTCAGCATGTGTTTGAGGGGTAACATTCACTGAGGAACGCAATTTTGTCTTCGTATTGAGGTCCCTGTGAACCTTTCCCTGGGATAGTAGCATCGCTCCCTTTCCTATGATATTTTGTTTTGGGTTCAGGTTAATCTCCAAAGAAGTTTCACAGTTTGCTGTCCCCCAATTCCCAGAAATTTCACCTTCTGCAATATTCTTATACCGTGAAAACAGAATAGCTGTCCATTCCAAAAAGATTTCTCCAGTATATGCTTGAGATGCAACATTCATCGGAGAATTCAATTTTTCCTTTGTATAAAGGTCATCGTGATATTTTTCCTGAGATAGTAGCATTGCGCCCTCATCTGCCATATTTTCTTTTGGAATCAAATTAAACACGAGGATCTTTACAGTTTGCCCTGCTGCTATATTCAGAAGTTATGCCTTCTCCAATACTTCTATCCCGTAAAAACAAAATAGCCGCCCTTTCCAAAAAGGATCCTCCAACATTTGGTTGAGGTGTAACATTCCTAGGAGAACTCAAGCATGTCTTTTTATCAAGGTCCTTGTAATTGTTCCCCTGAGATAGCATCATCGTTCCCTCTCCCATGATGTTTTCTTTCGAATTCAATTTAATCTCCAAAGAAGTTTTACAGTTTGCTCTACCCAATTCTCAGAAATTTCACCATCTACAATACTTTTATCCTGAGAAACTGTAGCTGCCTATTCCCAAAAGGTTTCTTTAGCATGAGCTTCAGGTGTAACACTCACTGGAGAATTCAAGTTTGCCTTTGTATCAAGATCCTCGTGAACTTTTCCCAGGGACAACTGCATTGCACTTTTATCCATTGTATTTTCAGAAGTAGAGGCATCAATTAGCTTTGTCAAATCACTGTCAAACTTTGACTCTTCTAGCTGGACTCCATGATAAAAGCGTAGTGATTGGCTACAAACTAAATCATCACTCAGCATTGAGCTGGATAAATCTGATTGACCCTTCGAACCCAGAGTTCTGAATAATTCATCCTCTTCAGGAAGCGGATCTAGAAACTGCTCCATGTGAAATGCGCTAGAAGATTTCACTCTTAAACATTTACTAGAAATTTCTTCAGTATCACAGATATATTTTGAGATATCCCGAGTCTCTTCCAGAGGGTTAAGATTAAGCCCCTGAGGATTTTTACAGTTTGCTATACCTCTATTCTGAGAAGTTTCACCTTCTTTGAGATTTCTATCTCAAGAAAACAAAATAGCCGCCCTTTCCAAAATGGTTTCAGCATGTGTTTGAGGTGTACTATTCATTGGGGGAAACTCTTGTCTTTGTATGAAAGTCATTGTGACCTTTTCCCTGAGGTAATCACATATCTTCCCCGCCCACAATATTTTTCTTTGAGTTCAAATTAATCTCCAAAGAAGTTTTACAGTTTTCTCCGCCCCAATTCTTGGAAATATCACCATCTACAAGATTTTTATCCTGAGAACCAGTAGCTATCCGTCCCCAAAAGGTTTCATTAGCGTGCGCTTAAGGTGTAACACTCACTAGAGGATTAAAGTTTGTCTCTGTATCAAGGTCCTCGTAATATTTTCCCAAGGATAACAGCATCACAATCTTCAAATTTTCTTTTGGATTCAAATTAAACTCCAGAGAACTTTTTTTGCCCCTATTATCAGAAGTTTCTCCTTCTCCGAGACTTTTATCCAGAGAAAAAGAAATAGCTGCCCTTTCCAAAAAGGTTCCTTTAGCCGGTACTTGAGGTGCAACATTAACTGGAGAATTCAAGTTTGTCTTTGAATTAAGCTACTCAGAAATTCGAAATTAACCACCCAATTCCCAATTGGTACATCTCCTTTGTCAGCAAAACACACAATCAGCATGCGATTTAATGGTGTCAATATTAGATGCTCGGCCATCTCTACTCAGGTGGACAAAGAGAAGGCGATTTCAAACTCAGACTCTTTCTTTGCTGACGACTTCAGACCCATTATGCTATTTGACGGTATTTTTTTCAATACTCTGATATTATCAGCTCTCGTTGCTTCAGTCTTTCAACTTCACAACTTGATTGACAGAATAGAGATGCCACTGCAGTTTTCCGGAATAAGGTTGAACGTTTTGAGTGGAAAATTCTTTCACTACTAGTGAATAAAGCTTGGAAAACGAACTTCTTTGGTCTTGAATTGTAATTCCATTAAAAGCACATGCAAGGTACAAAACATAAATTCTTCTTGTAAAGTCAGTCTGTTCAGCTACCCGTTTCCCACATAAGATAAGCACATGTAGGTCTTGGGTTCTATCACAGGTGCACAGGAAATGTCTCCATTATTTTGAAACTTGTGAACAGACCTGGTAAAGCCCTTATAGCTGGAGGTGGGTTACTTTTTTCATTTTATTTGTCTTTTTATTTTTATTTTTGAAGGGGGTGGGGTTTGTGTAGAAACAGCTTTTCTAGGTTGAATTCTCTAGTATGATTCCTTCAGCCATGGATTTAGTGAATCTCTGACTCCATCCAGGGTCAACTTTATTCTGATTTTCCATGGGGTTGGTCATAGTTCAGAGTTACTCATAACGTGGTCTATATGTTTCTATGGTGAATTCTTGATTTGCACTGATGCTTTGTTCCTCACAACATTAGTTCGTTTACTTTCTGGGTGGGAAGATTGAATTTTTCATTTTCAATATGGAGAAGTGTCTGTCGGCAATTTCAAATGCTTCTCATTGTATGTATGGCCTAGCTAGTTATGCACAAGTTGGATCCTGTAATAATGTACTCATCTGCAATTAGTGAAATATGCTTTATCAGTTTGATTCAGCAGTGAAGGCAGAAAGATTTCATAAATTTCAAATCTGGCAAATCTTGTAGACAAATTGCAGATCTATTATGAGTTTTTTTTTCATTTCATCTCCCATATTACTTTTGTTGTTTCTTTGGGTTTTACCTAAATGTGTGTTTTGGTGTGGAAATGCCACATTGTTTGCATACAAGAAGATTCAAAAGACCTATCCTTTTAGGACTTGTTGCCTTGTTTGGTCATTTTATCACTTTCAAGCCATTGCTTTGGGTTGTTAATGAATCCGTATAAATTACCAAGGCCGGACATTCAGAAATGTTTATAGAGTGTTGTGGACTGCCTGAAGGTTTGCTTTTTAAGTCATGCATATTACTTTTCATATTCTCTTGGGACTCTTACTCAATGTTCATGTCATTTGGGAGATAATTGCTGTAGAGTGCAGCGATGCTTGCCTAGAAGTTGTGTAGGACTCTGAGCACATGCTTTAAAGATGTTAATCGCCTTTGTCATCCATATTACTTCAGGCCTATGCCTTTCAGCAGATTATGTTTCTGCCAAATTTCAAATATCAAATTACCAAGTTACGGTCCATGGCTATAGTTTTGATGTCTTGTATATGTTCTCTCTAGTGACATTTTAATGGTATTGATTGTTTTGGGATGTTTCTCAATGCACATCAAGTCCTAAGGAAGGACATTCTGCGATTTTTGTAGAATGTTTTGTAACACATTCTGAAAATTATCTTGGGCAGTCTTGTTATTAAAATAATCATCAAAAAAAGATTATAGTAGTGAACATCGACAACGATATTTGAAAATGCATCATTTATTTGACACAGCTCATGTGGATCAACATTTCCAATCCTCTGGCACATGATAACATATGTTGTGGCAGAGTATTTCCGCACGGTTGATAGCCGTTTGAATAATAGGAAGCCAAAACATCCTCAGGAACAGTTGTTGCTAGAGGTTCATTCAGCAATTCAATACCTAAGAGCATACTATTGTTACTATATCTGCTCAGAACACAGTAATAGCATCAGGACCTTGGATTATATTCAATGCACTCCTCTATGAACACATTTAATGATTGCTACTTAATGTAATTACTTGTGACAATCCATAAATATGTGCATTGGGAAATTTGAGTTCCTATATCTCTATCCTTAAAAATCAATTTCTAATGAATTTCAATCTACTAGACAATCAACAATCCGATGTAAAACCCTCTTTTCGTGGCATATAAAAAAACTGGAAGCACAATCTGCATGCTACATACACACCCCATTCACCTTTGGAAATTTCATAGATAATTAAGTAATAAACTTAGGTATGCAATGCTAGGGATCTCAAAATATGAATAGAGAATTCAACATGAATAACATGCAGAC
The DNA here is from genome assembly GCA_000404065.3 of Pinus taeda. Classification (NCBI taxonomy): domain Eukaryota; kingdom Viridiplantae; phylum Streptophyta; class Pinopsida; order Pinales; family Pinaceae; genus Pinus; species Pinus taeda. Next base: position 10,688 of record APFE030048186.1, read on the forward strand.
ACCCACATAATTGTGGCAGACTTTGCCAACATTTATTCCACAACCTTGACAACTGCTTCATCCAACAATTTACAATATATGCCAAAGTCCTAAGATGGCCAATAGCATCAACTATTGTTCAGATCATGATAAATAGATCTGCACTCGATCTGCACTCAGAACCTAACCCTAACTGCTAGGAAACTGAAAAGCTTGTACTCCTGTCAAACCTGCAGAAACATGAATGCCAGAAGTAGAAACACATTAATCTGAAAATTATGCCAGCTAGTAAAAAAAAAAACAAAAAACAAATCACTCAATCACACACCTATCTTCTATATTAATTGAAAGAAAATCTAAACCCCTACCTTGACTTTATTTTATAGGTGAATAAAAGGTTAGGGAATAAAAAATAGCTCATCCCAGTGATGCACGTAGGCTTGGAATACAAAAACCTCATCCCAATCTACCTAGAATATTGTGCTCAGCCTGCATGAATAAGTGACCTAGAATATAGTGCTACTCTCCTAAAGAACTGTGCCCTAGACAAAATCTGGAAAGTCATCTTATCCATCCGCTTTTCTTAATTTAAAATAGCATCTAATGAAGGATAAAACAGTTCCTAAACATACCACTGAAAGGCACTTTCTACAATAAGAAAAAGCCGCACCTGAAAACAGCAACCTGCTAAGAATAGATTCTGCATCTAAGAAAGGTGCATGCATGCATCTCTATCTCAATCACATATCTGCTTCACCTCCATCAATCATGTCTCTTCTACTGTTGCACCTTCACTCCATGTCTCACTATTGTGCACAGAAACCAAGGCAAGTACCATCTGAGACCACCGATGTTGGAGGATGATCTTCTAAGCACTGTTGTATTGAAGGAGAACATTGACCAAGCAACCAAATAAAACTAGCACTCCCTCTTTGCAAGGAAAGCACTCTCCACCAGACCAAATCTCTACTTTCACATCTTGATTCTCAAGAACCATCAATGTCTACCTCCTTTGTTCAAAGAAGACTTTTTCAACAACTGCATGCTTTGAATCAGTTACTATTCCACAGTGGGTTTTGGAATAGTTTCGTAGACATCAAACTCCTCCATCATGGCATCCCACCATACCTGTTCTTTGATTACTTCATTATCGCTGGAAGGTTCTGTCATACAAATTATAACACCCCTAGTGCATAGCAATTGTTCTATTGCTACTGCTTTTGGTTAGTTAGTAACTTAGTAGTTAATTTTGCACATTGTGATGTTGATTGGGAGATGATGTTTTGGATATGTTACCACCCAAACTAGCAAACTTGCCAAGATCTCTATAAACTGCTAAGATGGTACACACTGGACAAGTGTCCACTGTCACCTTGAGGCTCGGAAAAGTCTCCAATCTCCGCTTTGAGGTATGTTATGAAGCTCCGTGATTTCCTCTTGCAGCCATACAAATTATCATGATGACATCAAGACAGTTATATCAATGTAATAATTTAGATTTTCCAATGCCAAATTTAGCTCTTCAAGCAACCAAAATCAAAATTCTGTAGCAATTTCAAGCATTTCATACATAGGTAGTGAATATTCAACTTCAAACTCAGTGGAAATGATGAAAGATGAGAAGAACAAAATATTTGTCCCCTATGACAGCAAATTCGAGTTTTCAGAAAAGGAAATAAGACTTTGATGCAAGATTCTATAATTGATGCCTTTTCATTTTTCTTTTTAAAACGTGTTTTGGAAGTTGCTACGTAATGGTATTATTTAATTTAAAAATAAATAAACATAAAATAAACAATTAATTGGATTGAGATTTAAGTGATTTATTAGTTAGATGCAATAGTATATGGTTAAAGGATATTTAGTGAAGAAATATATTTTAATTATTCATCTCAAACAATTTAGATATAGTATCATCATATGTTCACATTTAAATGGAAAATATTAATGATATTTGATATTCTTATATATATATATATATATACGTTATACGTGTTTGTGAGCTTTCCTTATATGTAAACTACTACTTGAAATCGGATTAATGGTTTATTGGTGAGTATATTAAACCAACTCATTAATTAAAAATGTATAAGTTGTATAAGAAATCACATATGAGAGTATTTAATCAATCCTTGGGAATCTTCTCAGTACTAATAATGCTTGTTTACAAGCATAATGAACCAAAAAAAAAAAAAAAAACTTATGACTATCATGTATATGAGTCAGCTAAGAGGGACAAGTCCTAGAATGGATTAATAAGTTTTAGATATCGTGCAGATTTTGAGCAAATCAAAATGGTGAGGACGCGAAGGAACCAAGGACCTGGGGAGTCTTCACAAGGACCTCCTTCAA
>APFE030048190.1:0-10831 GCA_000404065.3 Pinus taeda
GCAACATAAAACCTTAACATAGATAGTTGTCTATGTCAAAATGGGCACCATAAATTCTCATGTGACATCTTTGTGGAACCCCTCAATAACAATTAGAGTTGAAGATATTCAATTGTCCGTCATGGAAAATAGCATTTGAACCCGGATATGCTATAAGGTGGTACTAAAACCAAAATAATGGCAAGCAATGGATTAGTGCACTATCAATTCCACTAGAAGGTGCTAGTATAAGTTTTATGCATATAATTTCTTAAAAAAAAAAATCTCACTCTTCCAATTTGATGGTTTCATCTTCGAAACCAATTAATTAATCGGGTAAAAGACTCAAAACTTCAGAAACTGTTTCCAGCACGATCTCATATGGGAGAAATGTCCTCTAAATGTCAAAGGTTCAAATTTATTATATATTTTATTCATTATTTACTAGTACTAAGACAATTTCATGATGTATAATGCAGCTCACAATATGACCTGTCAAATGAGAAATAATTAAACAAATGGAATAATTGCCTTATTCAAGTCTTCACCATCCCAACCTTTAATTGTGTTATCCTTACATCCAACCAATTCAATGTTTATCATTTTTTTTTTTTTTGACATAATCATGGATTTAACATAAAGAGTTATTGCTTTAAGTCTTTTGTGATCTAGATTTTTCATTATTAGTAGTATAAATCCTTACTTTTCACCTTGTTGACTCCATTGTGAAAAGATATGAAATTGCAAATTTGAATTTTCGCAATTGAGATTTTATATGGACAAAAGATGGTCCCTTGGGATTTGCATGCGTTGTATCCCACTTTGGATACTAAGAATACGGTAAGATACCTCAAGCAAGCATCCTCCTAACTATGGTAAAGACTGTAATGTCCCCTTTAGGTGATTTTTACTGATACTTGGGACACTAAAGCTATTATTTTCAAATTAGCTCCTAAATATGCTAATACCCCTTAATATGTCCTTAGGGACATTTCGTCAAACACATGGAAAGCAATCAGTTTTGTCCCACCCTTGTACAAATAACTATAACAGAGATTATGGAGAGTACTGATTTTAACCATTCCCATTTTATTAAGAAGACATCAAGGATTACATATAGTTGAAGAAACTTGGTATTGTCTCCATAAGAGCTGCTGGTCCAGTTGACATTCAGGGAATTAGTTTGGTTTGCAAGATAATCTAGAGTTGTTGGAATGACTTGGCCTAAAGTTTGCTACAGTAATGACAAATTGCCCTTTCAACGACTCAGCCCTTCAGTATTTCATCCTCCATGTAAATATTGATCCTCAACCTCCATCAAATCACCAGGAAGCCACTCAACTTTAGCACTCCATCACCTCTGGGAGTGACTCCTACGCCAGGCATCTATTCATGCGAAGATGTAATGTCCTTATTCCTTCTCACCTCACATTGGGATTTGCTGACACCCAGGATGGTTGAACTCACCCTCCACTGGTTATTATCTGCTAACACAAGTTATATTTCATTTTGCTATGGCAAACTGATTTTGCTGATTAATAAAGATGCCACTGGGCTTAATTTATCAACGAACTTAGCTCCACAGCATTAACTTGGCCCGTCATGAAACTGATAACCATTTGGCCCCTCTAAGGATATGGCCCCTCTAGGATTAATTCAACCCTTAGAAATAAATTAAGCGGCTACAAGGAATCTTGATTTGGCATTCCAACCAATAACCCATCCTTCTGTGTTAATACATAGCACGATACATTCTTCCATAATGAGCTCTGCCCAATGCTACTAAAATGTACCTCAACACACTGCTAACACGTTGTCTCAAGGATTAGATTCCCTGCTTCCTTTATTTTGTAAATTAGACATGGGATTGAATGCGGCCAACCCGCAAGGTCGTTTATCCACTAGTTTGCGTGAACGATTATGAGTACATCTGGTCATGAATATTTGACCTCTGTTATTTGCATGCTACAGACTCGGCCTTAACAAATAGCATTAGATTGCTCACTGGACTTCAAACAATCTCCTAATGAAATCCAATCACATTTAATTGTTCGCAAGAGAATTTGTTTCCCATACCCAGATCATCTTTTGTTGTGTAAGGATCTTCACTACCAGCATTACTTCAACCTTTCCTTTATTAATCGATCATAAGCATTAGCCTTCCAGATTATTTCAGCTAACACAAGTAAAATTGATTTCTGAGTCAACTTGGTCCAGAGATTGATGCTCAACAGCTAGGAATAATTTGGTCACTTCCTAAGCTCACTTGGCCTCTACCAAACTGGTTTGTTGCTTCTTAGAACACAAAGACATTGGTATAGAACAAAGAGTATATAATTAATCGGAGGTGGAATGGTGCCCATTAAGAGCATTGGCTCACTCTACACCCAAGAATCCTTGGAGATGAATAGGAGCTCATACTACATAGTGAATAGCCATATCAGTGGTGCCCTACAAAATATGTTTGACCACTTGCTAGTAATTCTCTTAAGGTTCTTACAGATGTTGAGAACACCAATTGAGATCAAAGGCAATATCTCAATGAGTATGAATAAGCTAGAGAAGATGTGGTGCTTCTTTTTCCGAATGTTAGCAATAGAAACCATCTCAGTAGCCTAGGTTACAAATTAAAACTAATTGTGGGCCATGAGGGGGTTAATTAATTAAAGTGACTGAGAAAAGAGAATATTATAAAGTCACTTTACTAAGAGAAAAGGTGACCCATGGTATTCGGAATCCAGATAGCCATCTGTATAAAGAAAAACAGGAACTCATTCATGGGATATGATTGGATATTTAGTGAATTGTTTTACTGTGGGCTCTTGGAGCTTGGCATGAGGGTTTGTAACCCTGAGCATGGATCTTCTTTGGTGTTGCAGCGATACACCCTAGTCGATCAAGGTTAGTTTCGGTGTTGCAATGATACACCCTAGCTAGTTAATTTGAGGAGCCATCTAGGTTCTTCATTTGTGCATATCAAGAGGAATTGATTTGCACAAGTTTGGAACAAACCCAGATTGGTCTTGTAAAATAGATCAAGGATCTTCTATCAATAGCACCGAACAGGAAATCAATCACAAGCATTGAATCACCGTTGAAGATACTGTAACAAGAATTTCACCTTTAAAAGAAAAGATTTACCCCAATACTCCTAATTACCCATAAACTGACAGCCATCAAAAGTCCAACACCACTTTTGTTGAAAGCAAGGGACTCCTTAAAAATAATGCCAGCATATCCCAATGCAAATACCAATACCATTGCCAAATCCTGATTGGCAGCTACCCAAGAATGATTGATAGCCACTGCTCCAGCAGCTACAGAGGCAAAATAGTAAGAGCCTTCAATAAATCAGTCCTCTTCTTGTAATTAGCTTCAAAGTCTTGTGAACTGTTTTCATCCACTAAAAATAAAGGATCACCTGCTCCAGGAAAAGAAAGGGCTTCTACAACATGGTTGAAGAACGAAAGTGAAGAGGGAGAGACCTGACATTTGATCTTTCAGTGTCAAGTACTTCTTCCTTTCATCACTGTGAGCATGTCCATCATGAATTTAAGGACACGAAATTCTGATATCCTTTGTGACATGGAAAACAGGATTCCAAACGCTAAGAGCGACATCCACTAGTTCTTGTAAATATGGGCAATGAAACATGATTCTTTTTAGATATTTGAGCAAAGACTAAAACCTCTATAGAAGGGACTACATAAATCTGTGTGAATTCATTCAACAAGATAGAAAGGTCATTTGCTTGGACTAGTGGAAAGAACAGGAATTTGTTTTTGTTGAGATCTTAACGCACAATACAAATGTCAGACGTGAAACAATATTGACATTTATAAGTTGTTTGAGTGCTGACCTTAGTCCCAGTGGTACATAACACACATTGACTTCATCACTGTGTCCTAAATCTGTGAATTTGGATAGGGTTATCAATGTGTTGTCTGAGATAAGGATCAAACAATTTATTTTAACATTCGATGAATGAGGTTTGAGCTGAAACTGTTACATTTGTGGTGTTTAGCATGACTTTTCTGGAATAGCCTTGGGATATTCTAGTCATTATATAATAGTTCTGAAGGCATGCTACGAGTAACTGTGAGCAGATTATAGAAGAAGGGCACCTATGGAGTTCGTCCTATTGAAACAATAGACCCTGTCCTCAAGTTCGACTGCGTAAATGATGAAATAGCGGAGAAATGCTCCCTTAGTGCTTCCTGATGTATACCAATTAATGAGCATTCAAGTGTTATTTCAAATATGAATCAAATTCGAAACAATGTCAAAATTTTCCAAATTTTCAAGAGAGCAGTACTGTAAATGAAATTAAAGTTTAGATTCCAGCATACAATGGTCAAACTAGTGCCAAATAAACACATTACCGATGTTTAGTTATGACAGAAGACACCAGCCCCCAAGCACAAGACTATGTATGTAAAACAATGCATCCGCAATAACAATAAAATAGAAGATATATATATTAGTTCCAGAACAAGAAAGTTGGCATAACAATGATGCAATACACCCCAAAGTTTGATCATACATACGGTAACAATTGAGTAGACATTGTCTTAGTGTCCCAATAAAATACCAATCTTTGATGAGAATAATTTACATTTGAAACTGCACGTCAGGGGTAGCCTGAGTAGTTGGGACTAATGGTGTTAATGCCGCCCACCTCAGTTCGAAGCCTAGCTAAACTGCCCAGTATGATTTGCAGGCTATTATATCAGGCCAAGGGGTTATAGTGGCAGCAGTACAATACAATCTCTGGGTGGCATGGATGATAGTGTGTTCTAGATACCAATATCTCCTTGTGCATGTATAATAAAAGGGAAATTACATTTGAAGCCAGCGATGTATCAAACTCAACTACACATGCTTGAAAGTAATCCTTTGAAGATTTTGAGTGATATAAACACAACCATTATGTATTAAGTTGAACCAAGCCTGCTTGAAAGCAGTCCTTCAGTGATTTCAATTGTTATTAACAAAATTTGTCATCCTAAAGAATGGATGAATAAACTAGAAATTGTTATTCACCATCCAAACAAAACCATTGGTATTGAAGAAAAGGAGATGGGGAAAATTGTAGAAGAGCAGAACGACATTTTCCAGATTTGCCACCAAAATTACAGCTAGAATATAGAATAGACTTAATTATTTAGTTAGAATTAAAGCCATTGGAATGAACCTTTTCTTCTGGGGAATGTCTGCAACATTCATATATGTGACACAGATGAAAGGATGGACAGCCAAGAATTACTTTTGTTTTGGCAGGTTACACCAGTCGTGTATGTTTATCAGCTCAATGAAGAGGGACCTGGTGAGGAAATAGAAGGCGAGGAGGCAATTTCTAGTTTTCAAGAATGGCTTCTTCCTGCAAAAGAATTTGATGGACTATGGGAAAGCTTAATTTATGACTCTGGTGTAAAACAACAGTTGCTGAGATACTCTGAAAGTGCTCTTCTTTTTTCTGAGAAAGGGGTAAATCCATGTTTAATCTCATGGAACCGTGTCATTCTCTTGCATGGTCCTCCTGGTACAGGGAAGACCTCTTTGTGCAAAGCATTAGCACAAAAACTTTTAATTCGACTGAATGCAAGATATTCTCAGTCACAATTGGTTGAGATTAATGCCCATTCACTCTTCAGCAAATGGTTTTCTGAGAGTGGTAAATTGGTGACAATGGCAGAGTGATGTTAATACCAGAGTGAGGATGTTATCATGTCAACCTAGGGACTCGCCACAAAGCCAGCACCCAGATTTGCAAAAGTTTTTGGTGTGAATAATGCAGTTAAGAAACCGTTGAACATTACACTCCAAGGCATAAATAGGAAGGGGAAGGTGACCCTTGAAAAAAATAAAAAGAATCAAGGTGCCATCACACCCTAATATGCCAGCAAGAGATCATCCATAATGATCACTATTCTAACTAGACTAGCCCAAATATAACAAGGCAAATTCTTCGTCGTCCAATTATAAATTGATCTTTTGAAGCAAGATGTGTACCCTCCAGCCATTAGACTAGATCTGCAATCATACTAACGCTGAGAACAGCAAAGAAAATGGCAGCAGACCTACTTGCTGGTTTCAATTGGCCAGTTACTCTTGTCTTGTCAGTCCTCTCTCAAATTTTAAAAGATAAATCGAGAACAACTCTGCTCTGCAACAATATCAATGCCTGGTAAGACTTGAGGGAGAGAGGAGAAGCAACTGTTTCCTTCCCCTTCTGAATTCAATGATTCCAATTTGCAAACATAAAAATTGTGGTCTTTACCACAAGTCTATATATTATTGCACCTTTGAACTTGAGGGGGGACTTGAACCTTCAATTGAAATGACATTATTGTGGTAGTTTGTAATCAACCAGCATTATTGATACTGGAGAGGCCTAGTCAATCTTAGCAGTGTTCATGACATCACTTTTTAAATCAGTATATCTTACATCCTTGGCTAGTGATAGTAAGTTTGTCATATCTAGTGCACTTTCTACATATGATACAATGTCAAAGGAAACATAGAATCCAAATTCTTCTTCGAGCCTTTTTTGTCATTGCACTATATTTTGTCCATAAACAATCATACTTATAGTAGTGCACTACATAACACTAACTTTGCATCTTCTGGTCATCATTTGGTCGTGCTCACACATGTTGTTCATATCATTCTTTTCATATCACATATTAGTGGATGATTTGTACATGACTTCATTCAATGCATATGATTGATGAGGTAGCATTTTCAGTTCACAGCTTCAAAGTGTATTATAATTCATAACTTGATGCAAACTCTTCAGGGATTGTTTAAGCTCTAAGAGAATGATACATACCTCACATGTCAAACTTTAGACATGAATCTCTGGCCTTCCGGACGACAAGAATATTTAGCTGAGGCATAACATATCCATGAGTACCATAAATACATGTACCAGGTCAATCAGGTCGGATTCAATACATTTTATTGTTCTTTTATGTATAGAACCTTTTAAGTTGACATCCATTTGAGTCCTTCAGAAGAATTGTTTTTCAATCACAAATTCTGAGATCAAGATATTAATCCTTATGATAATTCGGGCTCCTCTTTAGTCTTTCAACATTGTGACACCAAAGTTCGGTTATTGTGGATATGATCCTTGAGATCACACTTAGTCTCTATTCGAGATGTGATAGGATCACAAGACTTGTGCCCATGACTTCTTCTTGAGAACAAGGGTATGCTTCGATGATCTCTGCGAGACTTTGATTAAAACATAGGAGGGTAATTTCAGAGAATAATTTGTTTACCTCAACTGACCTTAAATCAAGGGTTCGATCCCTCTGAGATAACTCATCAAAGCTTCCTTAGAAGGTTTTGACCTTTTTCTAGGTTTGAGATATTCGATCAACTGAGGCCCTTGGTATTTAAAATATATGGAGGTCATTTGACCTGATACAAAAAAAAAAAAAAAAACTTTATCCAGATGATCTCAAATCTTCTTGAGGTAAGCTCCTTCAATGATTTTTAAACCTCTGCAATTTATATTTGATGATTCGGCCTACTTGGGATTTCGGACTATGGCTTCTTTCGATCCTTAGTCATATCCTTTCTATTGACTGTAAATTCTCTGCAGACATTTGAGAATCCTTTTGTTGCCTTGTGATATTGACATGAGGCCTTCTCAATCTACTTGAGGCTGCAACAATTCTTGAAATTTCGGCTCTTGAGGTTTAGGGCTTTCTGAGATTTTGGCCTACTGAAATACAACCTTCTGAGGTATTTGGTCCTCTAAAAAAAATTCTACCAGATTCAATCAAAGATTTGGCTTGATCTTTAGGGCTGCTCTTCTACCGAGTAAAGAGATTTGATCTTTTTCAACATATATGAACCATAGATTTTCGTTCTTCTTTCTAGGGCTTGATGACAAAACACAAAAGGCATTCTCCTTAGAAATGGTACATATTACTGATAGGGACTTGTAACAGTGAAACGAGAGAAAAACATATGAGTAGATGGCAGCTCCTTTTGTTAAACAGTTAGGCTGTAGGTGCTGTTCATCTCTCCAAGATGATTTTACAATCCAGAAATTATCCCCACAGGCACAACAGTTGCATACAACTCTCAGAAATCAAGTATTTCGCCCTTAAAGAGTAGACTCGACCCCAAGGAAATGAGGTCGATACAGCAGTAAACTTAATGTAATGATCCATTTCGATTTATAAGCAAAAGGCTAAGTTAACAGGATTCGGACCAGTGTTTTGTGACAACCAGATAACATGACTGATTGTTAAAGCCAGAATTCCTGTGTTTATTCTAGGGCCAAGGCTCACATGCTTACTTTCCTGACTTGTGGACTACTGTATTTTGTTATGTATTGCCTGTATGACAGCAATTAAAACATTTGGACATCATGATAATAGCTAACATGACATTGAGATTTGCTAGTGCTAGTGGAGGCTATGGTGTTGAATATCTAACTCATGGTAAGTAGATCTGCACTTCCTATCGGTGAAAACCTACCCTGAAACTGTCTAAGTCTCTAAGATATCTTAAAAACAGCGCACTGAATTTGCATACAAGTGGAAAAACCCAGAATGAAATGAAGAGCATGAAGAGCATGTGACCGCCTCTTTTCTATTTTTTTAGCACCACTCTTAAACCACATATTTTGTCACAACGACTGGAATGGATGTGCACGTTACTTGGCTGTCTGGATAAACACCCACTAACAGCAACACGGCCTTGGAGCCGGAGGCAATCCATTCAGTAGCAAGGCATGGCAGAGATTGCAATATATCCAACGCTTTCCTGCCTGTCATCCTCTTTCTCCATAACTGCAACTCGCAAATGTATGTCCACATCTAAGGTTTATCGTTCGATGCCCATCCAGTTTCTGTACAAAAATGCATTCATTTCACTCCAACAAGACTAAAAACAATTGCTCGGCATTCCTCAAATGCTGTACAGAGCGCAATCACAGAACAATTTAACTCTGTTTTAGGAACCCAAATGGTGCGAGATGCAGTAGAGGAGACCCAAATTGGTGAAGCAGAAAGTGATGCAGACGACATCCAGTTTGTTGAAGCAGGTTACATGCAATGTGCATGGTCTTCGTGGAGAGGTCCGTGTGAAACCCGCCATAGATTTTCCAGAAGAACGTTTTCTTAAGGTGTAAGATGGTTGAGACTGAGAAGCTCTAGCACTCTGAAGTAGTTTGAGCTTGTAAAAGGAAGATTCTGCTTCCTCCCAACATCCAGGTGGTCACTCCCCATGGACTCATCAAGTGAATAGACAGTTAATTTTTATACTCGATGCATACCAGGGCCTAATCAACTCAGGAGCTCATGCAACCATAATTTTGTGGGTTTGTGTTCTTCTACATCTATTATGTATGAAGCCCCTATATGTATGACATATACATAAGCCCTTTACAAAAGCACAATCCCACAAGCAGCAATTGACACAAAATCCAATCTGTACAAATGGGCAAAAACAGATAGTTTTCCTTCTTTTCTCTACCTGATAGACGAAGTATCCATTCGATTTGCCTACCATGATGACAGGATAGCGGAAGGGAATGGACGATGTCTAAACCCTTAATAAATCGCTTTCTGGAAAGCTGGAATTCGGCGATCAATAGATTTGAAGTTCCTGATTTGCAATTTCGATCATTTGGGTTGGTTCAGAAACCCTAAAAGCTTCCAGGTCTAGTTACCAGTCAATGAAATGGCAGAAGTTGCACAATAAAAACATAGTTTCGGATTTCTCCCGATTTGGATCCATTCATATACCCCTAAATGCTTAAGGGTATAGTTACTCATCACTGAAATGGCAGAAGTTGCAGATTGACTCGTGAAAAATTTACAGCAAATAGGATGTTTTAGCTAAACATGAGACAGAGTCGAAGGGAATTTGCTTCGTCTTTCAAAACACCTAAGCTAGTCCTCTCTTCGACCGACGAAGCTAGTCCTCTCTTCGACCGCAACTGTTAAATATGTACAGGGTAGGCCAATTCCATTGATTTTACATGAAGTTTTTAGTGGTGAAATCTCTGCAGTGAGTCCCATTTTCAAATCAAAATTATTCAACCACAGCTCTACCCGCAGATGTTCCCAAGGGACACTGTGCGGTGTATGTTGGAAAGGAACGAAGGAGGTTTATCATGTATATGCATTGTCGGCATCAAGGATCGCTGCGTCCTAGTGTCAAAGAAGCTATTGAACTCTGTAGAACTGCAGGTATTTCAGTGAGGATGGTCACTGGTGACAATATTAACACAGCGAAAGCAATTGCAGCAGAGTGTGGCATTTTAACAGATGATGGTGTAGCAATTGAAAGACCTGATTTTCGTAAGCCAACTTCTTTATCAGTAAAGAGTAGTCCAGAATTAATTCATTTCGGTGACAGTATAGAGGAATATTGAAGATTTAATTCCTTTCCACTTCAATAAGAAAAGGGATTGAGGACGGATTAGTGATTGTTTTGCTAGGTGACTAATAATTTTATGTGTTTGAATGAATGATATTTAAGTGACATTTTCTTGTTTCAGCTCAAAACACAATGCCAAAGGTGTTAACTACAACAGCTTAATAGCTACAAGGTCAGAGGTTCAAGCCCTCCTTCTAGCGATATTTGGGGTTTAGTGGGCTTTGAGTCCAGATTTTGAACCAAAGCTTTGATACCATGTGTAGGAACCCGATTCCTATTAATAGAGCCTTATTCTATTATACACTAACAGATCTATTATAGTGTTGATTTGCAAGTAATAAAAGAATCTTTCTGACCTTCTCGCAAAATTTTAAACATTTAACATCTAATCATTTTATCATAACAACATAAATTAAGATGAGCATTCCATTGATATCAACTTAAT
>APFE030048192.1:0-13099 GCA_000404065.3 Pinus taeda
TTTCACTTGCATTTTTATCATTTATATGGCTACACTAATTCCTATCAAGATCGAAGACCTTTCCATTCACTGTAAAAAACCGTTTCCATTTTTAGAAGCGTAATTCCTGTCAAAATGGAAGACCTTGACCTTCATTGTAAAGATTTGTTAATACCTAAGAACATACATTTTCAATTGCACTTTTATCGTTTATACACTAATTCCCCTTCATTGTAAAAATACATTACCTTTTTAAAAACTTTTTAATTTTTTTTTTACATATTTGTCAAAATGCTTTGCAATTAAAAAGAAATTATTAATACCAATAAATTTCATATAACTATTATATAAAATTAAAAATAAGTAACATAAGTATGTCGGGCAAAGGCTCGAGTAATACCGCCTTTGAACGCCTTGTTTCCAACATCCTAAAAATAAATAAGATATTAAAATGAGAATTGAATCGACAATCCATAATAATGTGAATGAGTAAAATACCGTAAAACCATGAATTATTTACTATAATAATGTGACTAACCAAATGGAATAAGTAAAAAAAGTAAAACCATGAATTGAAACCTTATTGGCCAGATGTGCATTTGGAAGGGAAGGGAAAAAAACGAAAATCATTAATGGAAAGAAAGAACCACTTAAAAAAAAAGCAAGCTGCACCAAAAAGCATTAACTCTCAACTTGAGGAGAGAGTAGGGACTTTATAAAACTAATCTTAGACGCGGTAAAACTCTTGTTGCGTTTGAAGGGCACTGGGGAATCCCTACATATAATATATTGTCTTTTCATTTTTCGAGCATCTTCCTCCTCCTCTATCCCTATCACGTCTACCTATGCTGGTGTGTGTTTGGCTGTCTGTGTGGTTTGACTTCGGGTCTGTCCGTGTCTAGGTGTACGTCGACCTCGTGTTTGAGTCAATCACGGTTGTGTGGGATAGAGGAGGCAGAGGCTGATGCTGATGATGCTGATGCTGGTAAGAAAATGGCATGGTAGGGTGGTAAGAAAGAAATAGGTGGTTGACGTTGCTTCTGTTCAAAGCCTATCTCACTAATTCCAATTACTTGGCTGAAGAAATGAAATCGAATCCCAATTCGAGGTATGTAGAGATGGCCCTTGGCCTTGTATCTGTATGTTTTCTTTGATTAGTTTAAGGTTCTCTTTCTTTCAAAAATTTCTATTGAATTTAAGGCTTTGTTTTATTTAATTTTTTATTCAATCTATTTATTATTACATTTAATTTTTCCTTCATACTTTTAATCGGTCTTGTGGAGGTTTGGGGTTACACCAAAATTCACAGGTGTCTGTAAACGTTACAAATTAAGATTCTAGGGTGAAAATTAAAACCCAGAGATGTTGGTAAAGGTTACAAACAAATCAGTAACTAAGATCTCAGGATGGAAATTATGGATTCCACGAGGTGCGGCTATTCTTCCAACACCTCCCCTCAAAAGCAACTCGGGAATCTAACCTCTATCCAGGATCTCATACCATGTAGAGGTTTGCAGTTACACCAAAACCTGTAGGTGTTGGTAAAAGTTACAAATTAGTAACTGAGATCCCTAAAGTGGAAATTAAGGATTCCATAGAGCTGCATTAATTCTTCCAACAGATATTTGACTCTAGGTTCATCAATTTATCCTATTCCATGCAAATTCAAGAATCACTCCCCATAGCTGTGTATTTGGGTTTAATCTACTGAGTATTAGCTTATTTTACTTTGTGGTTCTATCCAGTATAACCTCTTCTTTATTAGTTTATCCATGCTTTTTTCGGACATAACTTGGTTTCTGTGTATTGTGTTCTTTGTTCGATAAACCCGTGGGTTGGTTTCTGTGTATTGTGTTCTTTGTTCAATAAACCCGTGGGTTGTTTTCCTTTTGGGTATAACTCATATTGTATATTGTGTTGTGTATTGGTTAGGCTTTAGAATTTTGTGTATTGGGCCGTGTGCATCAGCCATGCATGGATTTAAGGTTCTGTTTTCTCTTATTGTGTCCACATCAGTCATGGATTTAAGGCTCGCTCTGTTTCTTTCTCAATAATTTGTTATACCCTTGTGCCTTGTGCCCACATCAGTCATGGATTTAAGGCTCGCTCTGTTTCTTTCTCAATAATTTGTTATTGTTATACCCTTGTGCCGTGGACCTGAGCCACCGTATTAAGTCTCTATTTTCTCCGCAAGAATTTTACCGTATTAAGTCTCTATTTTCTCCGCAAGAATTTTACCCTTGATGGCTCTGATTCCTCGTCAATAGTTTTATTCTATCATACCGTTTTTAATACGTTTAATTTTTTCATTCATTGCTTCAATCAAGGCATATCTCTGGATTCAACTTAACGTGTGGCTTCTTTCGCTGTATTGTCTACCGTGTGTTATTTTAACCTGAGGTTTTTTATATATAACCTACTTTGTACTGCGTTATGTTCCATGTGCTACTGTAATCCATGGTTTTTAACACTTATATATTTTTATCTGTAACCAATTAAAACCTGAGGTTTTTTATATATAACCTACTTTGTACTGCGTTATGTTCCATGTGCTACTGTAATCCATGGTTTTTAACACTTATATATTTTTATCTGTAACCAATTAAAACCCTTAAAAACATACCTCATTAAAACTTCGTTCGGTTACAGTTACCCTTTTTATTATACCGGCCCATGGTAGCAGTTATACAGCGATTGATATCGCGTTGAAATTGAATTAATTTTGTTTGAGTTTTTAAATATCAAATGCGATTTAGTGCTTTAACCAAATTTTTAAGAAAAAAATTGATAATTCAAATTATTTAATTAATTTTTCCAAGTTTTTTTAATTGGTTATTCAGATTGAGGTCTTATTGCAGATTTGTTCTTTTGTTTGTTGATTTTATCCAAATTCTACAATAGCATGCATTACTTTTACTTAAAGTTTAATTCTCTTGAATTTTCTATTGCACTTAGTTAATTTTACCCAAAGTTTCAGTAGCCTATGGTGCCCCAAAGTTTAGTTCTCCTGGATTTTTTATTACACTTAGTTATTTTACTCAAAGTTTCGGTAGCCTATGGGCAGGAGAAAATACAAGTGCCTCCAAAAATACATCTGCCACACCCCAGGAGCTCCCAAAAATACACCTGCCACCCTCCAAAAAATGCACATTCCACACCACCTGCCACCATATCCATCCATGGAAACTCGCCAGATTCAGAGCTCCACATTCTTCTCCGAGTGACCATGGAATGACGATCATCTCGAGGTCTTCTGCCCATTTTTTTTTAATTTTGGCCTCCCCCTCTAGTCCAAGCATTTGGTCACCATGATTCATGGTGACCAAATGCTCGGACTGGAGGGGGAGTCCAAAATTCAGAAAAAACCAGCATAAGACCTGGAGATTGAGTGTCTAATGTGAAGGTAGACAATCATCATTTTTGTGACAACTACCACACATCTATTGTGACAACTACCACACATCTATTGTAAGTTTCTATAGAAGCTGTGATGATTGTGAGTATGATCTTTGTCTTTCTTACTACCATGAGCTTGGTGAAGGGCGTCTACCAACAATTCTTTGCTTTTCAAGGAGTACACACATCCTAAATTTGGGATTCTAAATCTTGCCACAAAGCTTCCAAAGCACTCCTTGAACACTAATTGGGTCCCAAAAATTACATAGCCTATGGCACCAAGGAAGAGCATATTAGCATATTAGAAGAGGGGATTCAACCATTAAGCTACACTTGGATGTGATGCTGTGAATATTATAACGCATACAACAGAAGTCAAATTCACAGATTCCAAACAAAAGAAATAGATAAATTGAGAGAAAAATACATAATAAGTGATGGGCTGCAAGATTGAAAACAAAGACTGTGAATTTGGAGGTGCTCTTTGGGATGTTTTTCGGAGAGAGGACATACCCAAGTTACAAGATTATTTGGTGGAACACAAGGGGGAATTCACGCACCTTGAAAATAAGCATCTTACACAAGTTACTAATCCAATTGATGATAAGATTATTTCCCTGATGAGTATCATAAGGGGAAACTGAAAGAAGAATATGGGGTAGAGGCATGGACATTCAAACAAAATCTTTACAAGGCAGTCTTTATTCCAGATCGGTGTCCTCATCAAGTTCACAACCTAAAGTCATCTATTAAAGTTGCCATGGATTTGTATCGCCTGAAAAATTTGGAGCAATGTATTCAGTTGACTGAAGAGTTCCGCTTACTGCTCAAGAATCAGAGGGTGAAACCAGACAAGTTAGAGGTGAAGAGGATGATTCTCCATGCAATCAAGTCGGCTCACAAGAGCTCGACAGTTTAACCTCAGCCATGGAGGACGAAAAGAAGGGAAATTGTCTAGCATTGTAGAGAAAGTGAACGCAATTATTGTTATGTTTCTCATCCTACCAGGGTGATTTTTCATGTTTTCCCTAAAAAAAATTGCCACGAAGAGCATGATAAGTCTATTCTATCTTGTGATTTATTTTATTTTCAAAATGATATTTGCTAAATAGAGGTGTGAGGAATGCACGTCATTTTTGAAAATATTTTTTCTTTATCAAATTTATTCTTGAATAGAAGTGTGAGGGAATGCACCTCAGTTTTTAAATGTTTACTCATAATAAGTTGGAAAAATAGATGTTCGTTCTATTTTTAAATGATTTATCTTGGAGTGAAAAAGATATTGCAGAGACTTAGTTTTTATTTGAACTTGTTTTCTATTATTCGGTATGCTATATGAATGTGTTCTAATATCAACTTTAGCGAGTATGAATGTGTTATGAATTTGTTTTGATATCAACTTAATTGTAACTTAATTTTAGTGAGGTCATTCTCGCGTAAAGATTCTTAGTTCCAACGTACACTGTATAAATATTCTGTGATAGTCTCTTGCAAACAATGCAGAAATTCTACTACAGAAGTCATGGTTAGCAACTGCTTATGTTTATTTTTTCTACGTTGGAATTTTTTTTAAAATCCATTAGAACTATTTTATTCATCATCAACGAATCCATTAGAACTATTTTATTCATCATCAATTAACTATTATTGCATAATCAATAGTATAATCAATTATTGCAGAATCAATGGCATAATCTAATGAGCTTCTTCTGATCGCAGAACTAACAATATAGCTTATCATCAACTAAGTATCATTGCAGGAACAATGGCAGAAGCTATGAGTTTCTTCATTCTCCTGTAACGTGAACAATGGCAGAAGCTATGGAAAAAGCTATGAGTTTCTTTTTGATGCCATTCTCATGTAACAGGTCTCTGCAAACAATGTAGAATACTACCATATGACTCCAGATTTTTCATTGCTTATTATGTTTAGTTTCTGTACTTTGGAAAGTTTTGTTAAATTTTTTAAGATAAGGTTAGAATCAGTTGGAACTATGTTAACAATACACACACTATTATTTCAAGCACTATGGCAGAAAACTCACTATTATTGCAAGAAATATGGCAGACTATTATTATTACTACCCAGGAATGTTGTATACAGATTTTCTTTGGTAAAGGATAGATATTCTTTGGCGCGCTATTATTGAAGGCCCCAGGGCATAAAACTAACTACTATTGCAGTCACAATGGCAGATTATTATTACTACTACCAAAGAATGTTGTGTATAGATTTTCTTTGGTAAAGGCCAAATTTATTTGATAAGTGGGTTTTTTTAAACCACCTCATCACTAATACCGTTTCGATGTCTGTATCAGCTTTACTAATGAATTGAAGATACTATTATCATTTAGATTTTTCTGATCAACAAGACCTACGTTGTTTGCCGAATTCCTTATCAGCGGCACACGCAGAAATTGGGGCGCGGTATCGTTGAACATAAGATTTCAAGCCACTGGTGGTTAATCTATCATGTTGCTGATATAAAAAACAGTAGTTTTAAATGTGGACATAATCCTTTTTTATTTCTCTGGGATTCTGTTTAAATCAAGCCTTGTGCAGCTAGTCATAGTTATCTTCTATATATACACGCATTGGAAACATGAATCTATCCTCTGGCTATGAATCCGAATCAGCAGAAAGGTGCGACACAGATTTCTACCAAAGGTGCTTCAAAAGAGTTTACATCATAGTTACCATCGTTACCAAGTTCAACCGTAATGGAAAAAAATTCGCAAATTCGCCGATTCGGTTCGATATCGTGAATAATTCCCCATTCAAATTCGGTACGGTCTCCACTGACAGGCTTGATCTATTCGTCCACTTTCTCGCAGCCCGGTGTACATTTCATTCTGTGCACATATTATATAAGATATACCTGAGTATATAAGGCGGTGATGGAAAGTTTCAATGACATGTTATTTACATCATTAACAACAATATGATGAAGAATCCACTAAAGAATGGCATGGCATGGCAGGAAATAAATAGCCCGGAACTCATAGGGACGAATAGGAAGTTTGTATCAAACAAATATTTTCCCTAATCTTTTTTAAGTGGTTTTGGGTAAACGAATAGAGGTATTCAATATATTCAATATTTTTATAAGCTTTTTTTAAGTGGTTTTGGGTGAATAAAGGTATTCAATATTGACTTAAGAAACCAGGGAGCTATATTTATACGGCAAGTATGGGGAATGCAATGCATCCTTGTTAAATTTTCAAATTAATATATAATATACGTTTTCAAATTAATAATACATACAGCTCTGTGAGCTGCTCTTTCTTATCACTTGTTTATACCAATTTTAAATTAATAATAATAATACAAATCAGCTAGGTCAATGGGGAATTCTCTGTTATATATATATATATATATCCCTTTCGCTTCCATCCTCGGGAATTAGTTGAATTAGTTACATTACATTACAGCTTTCGCATTTGCCTTGGCCTTCTTCGGGGATTCAACGCCCTATCAAGTCCGGTCCCGTGAAGTCCAGTATTAGCGAGGCCCGGTAACGTTGGTACATTGTGTTTTAATGTGCTACTTTAACCCATGGTTTTTAAGCCTTAAAATTTTTACCCGTAACTAAATAAAAAAGACTCTACCGTGAAACAATTTTAACCTGTCAATTAAACACACCAATGAATTTAATGGCTCAACCTCAACCTCAACCAACTTCCTTACCCTTCCTTCTCACCGATTTATTAAATTTTCAAATTAATAATGAATACATTTTCAAAATATTCATACACCGGTTTATTAAATTTTCAAATTAATAATGAATACATTTTCAAAATATTCATACAGCTCTCTTATCATTGGTTTGTTTTAAAAATTAATAATAATCAACCTCAGCTCAGCTCTTTCGAGTCAATTGAGAATTCTCTTATGCAGCCCTCTTTAGCTTCGCTTCAATCCTCCTGTATCATTTACAACCTTCTTTGAGGATTCAACGCCCCATCAAGTCTGGATCCGGTCTTAGGCAGTCAGTTATGGCCCTCTACCATTCGTACTGGTTTTTTTTTCCAGAGATAGTTAAACATATAAAATGAAATGAAATACTTTTTATTTTACTTTTCATTGAGTGGAAAAACCTATCCCACCTTTTAAAAATCAAATTTAATTATATATTTAATTACCATATATATAATCATGATTCATAAAATCTATTTTTATTTAAATTGTGTTTATTATTTTTTGGATTATGAAAAAATTAAAATAAAACTCTTATCTTATATTATGTTAATAATACCATTTTATGTGCATTATTTTTCTTGTAGGGCAGACTTTGTTTTTAGGAATAGCTTATATCTTTAGAAAAAGAGTGAAGGAAGGTAAATCCGTATTTGTTTTCATTATTTTAAATAAGTGATAGAAAAGATCATTATTTTTACATAAAAAGAAATAGATAATTTTCGTTATATCTTATTAAAAATATACATTTCCGAAGGTAAATTCGTATTTGTTTTCATTTTTTAAATATATAATGTAAAATATTATTATTTCTATTTATAAAAGAAATTGATAGTTTTCATTATATTTTATTAAAAATATACTATTTTTCTCTAATACGTGTGTCGGATTGCATGCAGATTAATTTATAGGAAAGACATCACTTCTAACTTTGCTAGGGTTTAGGTTTTGGGGTTTAGGGTTTATGTTTTTGTGTTTAGGATTTAGGGTTTTGTGTTTATGTTTTAGGGTTTATAACAGTTGAGTAAATTCTTTTAATAAACACTTAAATCAAAGTTACAAAATTCTTCCTAAATTGTTATAAAATTCATAGGGTTTATGGCTTAGGATTTAGGGCTTGGGGTTTAGGTTTTGGGGTTTAGGTTTTAGGGTGTATGGTTTAATATTTACAACAATTTAGTAAATTCCCTTAATAAACACTTAACTAAAAGTTACAAAATGCTTTTAAGAATGTTATAAAATGCCTATGGTTTAGTGTTTAGTTTACAAGGTTTATTGTTTAGGGTTTAGGGTTTGGGGTTTAAGGTTTAGTGTTTATGGTTCAAGTTCAGGGTTTATAACACTTTAGTAAATTAATTTAATAAAGACTTAAATAAAAGTTACAAAATGCTTGTTAAAACGTTATAAAATGCTTAGAGTTTAGGGTTTATGGTTATAACATTTTATTAAATGCTTTTGATAAACACGTTAAAAAGTTACAAAAATGTATTTTAAAATGTTATAAAATTCCTAGTGTTTAGGGATAGGGTTTATGGTTGAGGGTTTGGGATTTATAACACTTTCAGAAATTCTTTTAATAAGAACATAAAAAAAAGTTACAAAATGCTTGTTAAAATGTTATAAAATGCTTAGGCTTTAGGGTTTATGATTAAAAATTCTATAAAATGCACATGGTTTAGTGTTTAGGGTTTATAACAATTTAGTAAATGCTTTTAATAAACACTTTAGAAAAGTAAGAAAACGCTTGTGAAAATGTTATAAATTACTGAGGGTTTAGAGTTTAGGGTTTAGGGTTTATAAAACTTTAGTAAATCCTTTTAGTAGACACTCAGAAAAAAGTTACAAAACACTTGCTAAAAAATTATAAATGCTTAGGGCTTAGGTTTGAGGTGAACTTTAGTAAATTATTTTAATAAACACTTTAAAAAAAGTCACAAAACTCTTGTGAAAAATTTATAAAATTCTTAGGGTGTATGTGTAGGGTTTACAAAATGCTTATTAACATGTTATAAAATGTTCACATTTTAAAATGTTACAAAAAACTTGCTAAATTCTAATAAAATGCTTAGGATTTAGGGTTTATAACAATTTAGTAAATTCTTTAAATAAACACTTCAAAAGAAAATTTACGAACACTTCTTAAAATGTTATAAAATACTTAGGGTTTAGGGTTTGGGGTTTAAAATTTTATAAAGTTCTTATGGTTTAGGGTTTAGTTTGGGGGGTGTGGGTATTAGGGTTTATGGTTTATGGTTTTGAGGGTTTAGGGTTTTTTATTGTTTAGGTTTTTTTAGGGTTTTTAGGGTTTAGGTTTTTTTAGGGTTTAGGGTTTGGGGATTAAGGTTAGGGGTTTATGGATTAGGGGTTTAGGGTTTATAGAACTTTAGTAAATGGTTTTAGTAAACACTTACATAAAATTCACAAAACACTTTTTAAAATGTTATAAAATCCTTATGTTTTAGGGTTTGGGGTTTAGGGCTCAGTGTTTAGGTTTTGCGGTTTAGGGTTTAGAGTTTATAAGACCTTAGTAAATGCTTTCAAGCTTTAGGCTTTAACGTTTAGAGTTTATGAGACCCTAGTAAATGATTTTAGGGTTTATCCTTAAGGCTTTAAGCATTACGATATAGGGTTTGGGGTTTGGGGTGTAGGTTTTATAACACTTTGGTAAATTCTTTTAATAAACACTTAATTAAAAGTTATAGAAAACATTCTGAAATATTGTAAAATTCTTAGTGTTTAGCATTTATCATTTGGTGTTTACAGTTTGGGATTTAGGGTTTCAGGTTTTAGGTTTTAGTGTTTATGGTTTATGATTTATAACACTAAAGTTACAAAATGCTTTTTAAAATATTAAAAAAAATAGCATTAGGGTTTAGGGTTTAGGATTTATAACAGTGGTAAATTATTTTAATAAACACTTAAATAAATGTCTAAAATGCTTTTCAATATGTCCTAAAATTATTAGGGTTTAGGTTTTAGTGTTTGAGGGTTTAGGGTTTAGGGTTTTAGATTTATGGTTTAAGGTTTACAAAATAAAACTTACACTTAAATTAAAGTTGCATAACACTCTTTAAAATGTTATAAATTAATTAGGGTTTAGGTTTCATGGTTTAGGTTTTAGGGATTAGGGTTTAAAGTTTATAAGACTTTAGTAAATTATTTTAATAAACACATAAAATAAGTTACAAAACACTTTTTAAAATTTTATGAAATGGCTAGGGATTAGGTTTTAGGATTTGGGGTTTACGATTTAGGGTTTAAGGTTTATTACACTTTAGTAAATTGTTTTAATAAACACTTAAAAAAAAGTTACAAAACACTTTTTGAAATGCTATGAAAGGCTTAGGGTTTAGTGCTTATCGGTTTATGATTTATAGTTTAGGGTTTAGCTTTCATGGTTTACGGTTTATAACAACATAGTAAATTATTTTGATAAAAACTTATGTAAAAGTTACCAAAGTCTTTTCATAATGCTATAAAATTCTTAGTGCTTAGGGTTTATAACAGTTCAGTAAATTCTTATAATAAAAAGTTAAAAAACACTTGTTAAAATGTTATAAATTACTTAGGGTTTAGGGTTAAGAGTATAGGGTTTATAAGAATTTAGTAAATCCTCTTAACAAACACTTAAACAAAAGTTAGAAATTTTTTTAGGATGTTATAAAATGCTTAGAGTGTAGGGTTTGGGGTTTGGTGTTTAGAGTTTAAGGTTTAGAATTTATAACACTTTAGTAAATGATTTTAATAAACACTTAAATAGAAGTTAAAATATGTTTTTTAAAATGTTATAAAATTATTAGTGTTTAGCGTTTAGCATTTAGGGTTTAGGGTTTAGGGTTTAGGGTTTCTGGTTTACATTTTAGGATTCAGGGTTTATAACACTTTATTAAATCCTTTTAATAAACACTTAAACAAAAATTACAATATGCTTTTTAAAATCTTATATGCTTAGGGTTTAGGTTTTAATGTTCACGATTTGGGCTTTAGGGTTTAAGCTTTAGGATTTAGGGTTTATGGTTTAGGGTTTAGGGTTTGGGGTTTAGTGTCGAGGGTTTAGGGTTTATAAGAATTTATTAAATTATTTTAATAAACACTTTAAAAAAATTTCAAAATAATTTTTATAATGTTCTAAAATGAATAGGTTTTAGGGTTCACAGTTTGGGATTTAGGGATTAGGGTTTAAGGTTTGGGATTTTGGGTTTAGGTTTAGGCTTAATTGTTTAGGGTCTACAACATATTGGTAAATTCTTTTAATAAAAACTTAAATAAAAGTTACAAAACAATTTTTAAAATGTTATAAAATGGTTAGGGTTTAGGGCCTATAGTTTAGGGTTTAGGGTTTATGCTTTGTGGTTTAGGGTTTATGTTTTTGTGTTTATGGTTTAGGGTTTATAACACTTTAATAAGTACTTTTAATAAACACTTAAGTAAAGGTTACACAATTCTTCTTAAACTATTATGAATTTCTTAGGGTTTATGGTTTAGGGCTTGGGGATTACGGTTTAAGGTTGAGGTTTTTGGGGTTTAGGTTTTAGGGTATATGGTTTAAGTTTTATAACAATTTAGTAAATTATTTTAATATGCACTTAAATAAAACTTACAAAAACATTTTTAAAATGTTATAAAATGCCTACGGGTTTAGGGTTTACTTTATAGGCTTTAGGGTTTATTGTTTACGGTTTAGTGGTTAGGGTTTGGTGTTTAAGGTTTATAAAAATTTATTAAGTTCTTTTAATAAACACTTAAAAAATGTTACAAAACAAGTTCTAAAATGTTATTAAATGATTAGGGTTTAGAGTTTAGGGTTTTGGGTTTAGGGTTTAGGGTTTATTGTTTAGGGTTTGGTGTTTAGGGTTTGGGGTTTAGGGTTTAGGGTTTCGGGTTTCGGGTTTCGGGTTTGGAGTTTTGGGTTTGGGGTTTAGGGTTTAGGGTTTATGGTTTGGGGTTTAGGGTTTAGGGTTTAGGGTTTAAGTTTTATAAAAAAATATTAAGTGCTTTTAATAAACACTTAAAAAGGGTTTTTTTTTCTACGTTAAGACTAACCTAAGTACCCACGGGGGATTTGAACCAGTGACCTATCGCAAGGAGTGCCTTAACAACGCACCCATTCACCGTCAATCCAAAGCCATGTGGGCCAACACTTAAAAAGGGTTACAAAACACTTTTTAAAATTTTATTAAATGATTAGGGTTTAGATTTTAGGGTTTAGGGTTTATTGTGTAGGGTTTAGGGTTTAGTGTGTAGGGTTTAAGGTTTAGGTTTTATAACACCTTGGTAAATTCTTTTAATAAACACTTAAATAAAACTTACAAAACTATTTTTAATAGATCATAAAAAGCCTAGGTTTTAGGGTTTAGGGTTTGGGGTTTGGGGATTAGGGTTTAGCATTTAGAGTTTAGGGTTTACTGTTTATAACACTTCAGTAGCTTATTTTCATAAACAATTAAATAAAAGTTAGAAAAATCTTGTTAAAGTGTTATAAAATGCTTTGGGTTTAGCATTTAAGGTTATAACACTTTATTAAATGCTTTTAATAAAAACTTAAAAAATTTACAAAAATGTATTTTGAAACGTTATAAAATTCTTAGTGTTTGGGGATAGGGTTTATGGTTTTGGTTTGGGATTTATAACATTTGGATAAATTATTTTAATAAGAACATTAAAAAAAGATAAAAAAGATTGTTAAAATGTTATAAAATGCTTAGGCTCTAGGGTTTAGGATTTAAAATTATATAAAATGCTCATGTTTTAGAGTTTATGATTTATAACGCTTTAGTAAATCCTTTTACTAAACACTTAAAAAAAGGTAAGAAAATGTTTGTTAAAATGTTATAAAATACTTAGGGTTTAGAGTTTAGGCTTTAGGGTTTATGGTTTTGGATTTAAAATGTTATAAAATGGTTACAGTTTGAGATTTAGGGCTTATAACATTTTAGTAAATGCTTTTCATAAAAACTTCAAAAAAATTTACAAAAAGCTTTTTGAAATGTCATTGAATGCTTACAATTAGGTTTAGGGTTTAGAATG
>APFE030048216.1:0-91266 GCA_000404065.3 Pinus taeda
TTTGTATAAAATTCTTGTCCTCCCATGTGGAATATTCAACGGGTAAGTTCTTCCACTTGATGAGATACTCTCAAATTGATCGATTTTGTAGCTGTCGGATTGTTGTTTCAATGACGGCTCTAGGTTCCAATGTGATTTTTCCTTCCTCGTCAAGTTCTGGCAACATTGTTTGAACTAGGATCTTCTGCAAATTTTGAATGAGTGTCCACACTTCTTCATCCTTCTTCCATTCATCCCTTGCTTCATTTATCCAATTTGGTTGGATAATAAAAATAGCACAAAACAATGCTTCCACATCCTTATCCTTTCTTGAGAGTGCATCTGCAACAACATTTTCCTTCCCTTTTTTGTAGATGATTTCAAATTCATAACCCAACATATTTGTGACCCACTTTTTATATTCTTCTAAAGATAATCTTTGTTATAAAAAGTATTTAAGACTATCATGATCCATTTTTACCTTGAAGTGTCTTCCCATTAGGTAAGGTTGGCATTTCTTAAGTGCATGTAGTATTGCCAACATTTCCTTCTCATAAATAGCTTGCTTGAGATGTAGCCGTAAAAATACCCAATCACTTGCATCATAACTTCCATCACTGCGATGTTGATCTACCTGGTGTTTCATTCGATTCTACACCAAAGTGGAGTTATCCTTTAAAAGTTGGAGAACTTGTTTTTGATGCTCGATGTGATCTTTCAGTGCTTTAATCTTTTTCTTCTTGATATGTCCTTCTATCTTGAGAGTTTGAGGAGTGGTAATTTCTTCCAATGCATTACAAGATATGGTCGGATTCATTTCTTGATGCTCGATGTGATCTTTCACTTCTTGAACATTTTTCTTCTTCATATGTCCTTCTATTTTGATAGTTTGAGGAGTGGTAATTCCGCCAATGAATTACAAGATATGGTCAAATTCATTTATTTTTTCTCGATGTGATCTTTCACTTCTTGAACCTTTTTCTTCTTGATATGTCCTTCTATCTTGAGGGTTTGAGGAGTGGTAATTCTTGCCAATGCTTTACAAGATATGGTCAGATTCATTTCTTCTTTCTCTAGGGTTGGTTCCCGGTGTAAATCCTCTTCTTTTGATATTTCTTGATCATTTTCTTCCTCCTCCTCACAATCTATGTAAAATAATTTCTTCTCAGCACACTTATGACCTTTAGTGTATTTGCTATCACAAATGTAACAAAGCCCTTTTTCTCTTTTTTCTTTCAATTGTTGTGTTGTAAACCTTGTAGGTTGTGGAGGCCTAGGAGGAAAAACACTTCCATATTTATAGTTGTGAGTGGTGGGATTCCTTGTTTCCATAATTCCTCTTTCAATTTTTCTTGCCAACCTAAATGCCTTATCCAATGAATCAAGTTCCCAAAGATGAACCTCATGTTCCATGTTATCCTTTAAATTCCCTATGAAGACATCAATCCTTTGCTTCTTTGGAATATCATTTACGCTTATATTCAATTTTTGAAAGTCCTCAATGTGCTCTGCCATTGAACCCTTTTGTTTGAGATTTATCAATTGGCTAAAGAAGGTGTTTCTCTTTGTATCCTCATAATGTGCTTTCATTTCCTCTGTGAAAATTGACCATGTGAAAAGTGGTTTACGAGAACAAAGCCCTTCATACCATAAAAATTGATTCGGTTCTAAATATAAAGATGCGATATGTACCTTTTGTAACAGTTGCACCTCATATAGATCAAAATATGGCTCCATATGTAGTATCCAATTTACAGGATCCTTGCCATCAAACTTCCTCATATTTCCTTTTCTTTATTTTAGGAGCTCGATCTTGAAATGGCTGTAACTCTACAAGTTTGGATCTCCCAGTTTTGAAATTACGACCTGCGGTAGCCCTCCATGTCCTCTTTCCAATTCCACCAATCTGATCAAAATGGGATTCTCCAAGTGAGAGTTATGCACAATCTCTCAAGATAACCTGATTATATACCTTTTCAGAAGAGTGAACTTGTACAAAATGCCACGTGTCAATGTTTTGACCTTCGAATCTGAAAAAGATATACAGAAAACTACAGTCCATCCTCTTTCTGCTACTTCTTACTAAATTTCAATCTAATGCTTAGAGAGAGTTATGACGATTTTCCCCAAGTCACCTGTTTGGGATGTAATTCGGGAGCCTGCAAAAACCCTAAATATCTTAGACTGCATCTCCGAAAATATAGTGAAACAAGATCTGAAATTAGGGCCCGAGCTTCCTCGCGATTTCAGCTCAAATGGGTTTTAATTTCAGAGTCTGAGATTGAATTTTGGAGCTTGAAAAAACCCTAATTTCCTTAGATCAAATCTCTGAAAATATAGCGAGGCAAGATCTGAAATTTGGACCCAAGGTTTAGAACGATTTTGTCTCAAATGGGTTTTTTGTTTATCTTCAGAAACGTCACAGAAAAAGTTATAGCGAAAATTCCACGAAGACCTGTTTGGAGCAGCAAAACCCTAGAATCCAAAGCTTTGATACCAAATGTTATGAAACCAACTCACAAAAAGATAGAAAAGATAGATCAATGACTTAGAAACCAGCCTCTTCAAGGGGGCAACCTTCTTTAAATTACACAAATGAACAATTCTTGGATGATACAAATGACAAGACCTGCTTTCTATATATAGGAGTCTAAGGGGTCATAATATAATCAGAGCCGACATAACAATAATAATGTAAGGGCACAATAATAACAATATGGGGACTACATGGGCACAACAATATAATAAGGGGTTTGTACTAATAACAATAAGGGGTTACACTAGAAGTATAGAACCTAACAGGACCTCCTTTAAACAAGCAGTCACACTATAGAATATCTAAAGCAAATTGAAAAATGGTCTGAGTCATTAAAATAATGTAATTAGAAATGGAAGTCCGTATACGTTTAGGGATTTTCTCAGCTATATTTCATATTAGCAGCTAAGTTTCAAATTTAGATTTCTTTAAATAACGATGTTAAAAGAAAAAATCTACAAAAAGAATATCCTAAATTAGTTCAAACAATTACCATACAAGTTGAGATCGTCGCATTTTACTATTAAAAGCAAGCAACCTATACTAATTTTGGCACTGGCCTTTCAATTATTGACCCTAAGGTTGCCTCAAAGGCATCATTCATTGATGAAGAATATTAAGGAATATCTTACAGACTGCCTACCATTGTTTGGTTCTAATGGCTTGCAGATTGTGACTTTAAGCAACCTAAAGTGAAGAATGCCTACTTCTAAAATCAAATCTAAAAGCATTCAAATCTCACATTTTAATGTTACGAGGAACTTCCTTATAATAGGCTTACTCTCTAGTTCTTTCCGCATTGGGCTTCCTGGCAATGACCATCTCAACATTTCAGTTGGCTCCAAGGTAGCATTGACTTCACTCAGATTTTCTAATGTAGAAGCAAATATTGCTTTCTCTTCCTGTTGATCATGCAAAGGAGGTTGTTGGATTATCTATCTTCAAGAACAAATTGAGTATGATTCAAATCTAAACTTACACGATAGATGACAATGAACACTTGAGCCAAATTGAATTGCAAAATCCTATTAAACCTTCTATAACATTGAGGGGACACAAATAAATCTGGGCCAAGCATGGCCTTTTGAGTTTATCTATTTTCTAGTGAAGGAGACAATATACAATTTCCATACTCGAGTTCGAGATTTAGGTTCACCTGGTCTTGATTAGCTATCCTCTGCTTGAGAAGATTCAAGAAAAATATTCAGTTTGAACATTAGAAAAACTTTAGTTCTTCTAGGATATGGATTTAAATACAGAGAAGTAACTTCAAACAATAATTGAATCCATACCAACAAAATCCAATCCTTTCACAATTTGTCTTATATTTAGAATATAAGAGAGAACTTTTAAATGCCTCACTATGAGAATATAGACTACTCTTGTCATACAAAATTCATTAAAAGGATCTCATTAAGTAAGGATTTATAAGCATAAAACGATCTCGTTAAGTAAGGATTTATAAGCATAAAAGGATCTCGTTAAGTAAGGATTTAGGAACCATTCTAGTTAAATTCATCCATGTCCTTTGTTACAATATCCATTCTTTTTTTCCATGATTCTTTGAATCTTTACATCAACCCAACCCCAAAAACACTGCACTCAAAAACCCAAATCCAATGTGTTTTATACATATAGCAAAACACATATAGCAATCACACGAATTGGTTGAAGCTGGAAATGGAGGGGGAATCAGACCACTAAACTACCCGAATCCTGAAAGTGACTATTGTTGTATCCACTCAACTAGTTGGAATTTCAAAAGTGAATGGATTGAGGGAATCCTATCACCGGACCAGGCTACATTGCACTGTCCGAAGGAACAAATTTAAGAGCTTAAGGACCCTATTTATGATGAGGCCTTATGCAATGCATTCAATAATCATAGTATTGTCATTAATTCTACAAAGAATGAGAATGTACCTACTCAAATAATGATTTCTCTACCTTGGTCATGTTTTTCCAATCCTCCATTTTTTTTACAATCTGCCACAGCTCATCCATGAATACAATATAACTAGAGAAATCAAAATGAAAAGAATGATGTTTACTATTAAGGTTTTTAAAACAACACAAACCTACAAAACATTGTGATTCTCTACCAGTGGCCAACACACCATTCATTGATGAATGCAAAGAAAGTAGTTACTGTATGTTTTGAAATTGATGGATCTTTCTCTTTCTTGCCAAATAGGATGTTAGTGATTTTTTTGCTTTAAATATAAGGTAGAATATAATTAAGAACTCCTGGGGAATGTTAAAAGGCTGTTGATTGACCACACTCTCGGCCTTTTTCTTAATAACACAAAATTATCTACCAGTTCCGGTTAAAAAATGATAATCCCATTTGATTTTGTATATATGTACTTTTCCATGTATGGAGCCTCTTAATAAAATACTTTATTTCTTTAAAAGTGCATAAGATGGTTTAATGATAAAATGTTTAACTTTTACTCAAAAGTCAGGTTACTTTATTTCCCAAAGGAAAAATCATATTTTCCATTAATGAGAAAATGAAAATTACATGTATCGGATGTATCGGATGTTATAGAGAATATCTGGACTATAACTGTATTAGTTGTTTATACCATCTAATTTGTCCACTATTTTTTAGTGACTGCAAATCCAGAAACCAAAAATTATTTTTGTCTAGAAACAAGTTCTTGTTAATTATGGTAGTGTTTCGTACCATTATTCTCGTGAAACATTCACGTGCCTGGAAAAAAGTCAGGTTACTTAATCTACTATCCATGAGGATATTTCCAACTGCTCCTTTCGACCTAGGTCATTCACCACATGATAATATTCAGCTCTGTCTCTAAGGCTTCCTGTAATTGATAATAAATCCATGCTTTTGATATTTCTTTGTGATTGTTAGGAGGTACAATCCCTTTTGGGTTGTGCTCTTATAGTTCTTTTCGAAATTTCTACCATGCTTTGAATGAATAGTTTTCCACTTTCTTTCATTTGGGTGTATTAAACTCAATGGATACACGAGGCACTTTTCCCTTATCATTTTACGCTGGGTGTATTATGTCATGCTTATTGTACTATTGGAGTGTAAACAAATTTTATTATTATAAACTTCACATATTTCAACCTTTGGTACACTCATTAATTTCACTCAAAATCTCAAATTACGTGGATTTAAACAAAACATCCAAACCACACTATTTGATAGGTCGCTTAACCATTTCAAGAAATTAAGTGAAAGAGGCCCTTGTGTCTCAACACAGTGCCTGTGGTGAGACTAATACCTAACCATTTCTAGATCCCATGGATAGAAAGAAGCTAACTCATAATACTTATTGTTACCCATATCATATGATTCACATCAAGCTGGACTCCAATTCTACTGTATGTGTAGAAAAAAATAGCTATAGATGTTGCTACCACCAAGGCTAATTGTTTTCGAGGGAAAAGGTGTAACACCCTCCTCCACATCTACCCAAGTAACTAACAAACCGGGGTAAGCATGTGGCGAGAGGCCACTATGATATGATTCAACCTCCTAAGTCACATTAAGGAAGTGGAACCGATGGAAACACACCATAGAGACCTTCAACATTAGCATTAGGACCCTCAGGAACCATCCCAACCTTTCTGCCAATCAGCCCCTAGGTGCCACTGAGATTTTAGACCACTTCACACCCAGAAGCTCCCATGCTATATAGGCCTGCCATCGTATAGGAGGCTCTGGACGCTTTCATGAAAAGGCATTCCAGTGTCCAGGGACTATTTTTCTTAGTGTTGTGTTTGGATCCCCAAGATTTGAGCCACGTTTTAAGGCCCAGAGCCCAATCAATGCCCATAATTGAATGACACCTTCAGAACAGAAAGATAACAAGGAGATAATGAGACAAAACCAAATACTTGAACAAGCCCTTAACTGAACCCCTACTAGCTATGATAGGTATTTCATCAAACATATCACGAATATGTAATCTACATGTGTAAATAACATATCTAAGCATAGGGGTCTCATACTTAGCTGGGAATCACTAAGAAGCATTGATGCCTCAACACATTAGCTTCCATTTCATCCATTAGGTCATATATACATTGTTCATCCATTTACAAGTGAAAACATGATGAAAGCCATACATCGATATTGTCATAAAACATATATATAACCAACATAATAGCAACAGAAATACCAAGGAAATCAGAGCCATATAATCCACATATAAAACATTATAATACTCATAGAAATATAAGGATAAATAACCTCATATTATTGATGATGCAAAATATAAACCTGGGATGGCACTTCTACATTCCACCCGACTGTAGAATGGCTGAGCCAAATCTCTCTTCAGTCATTCACCCCCGTGTCATATTCCAAGCATGAATGTGGGATCTCATAGAACACATCAATCCAAAACCATCCAGGGCTTCCAAAGGCCAACCACCTCAACCCATCAAACAGTGATTCCACCTCATGGTCGGACATCACAAAACCATCATCATATTGGTTTCTACCCAAGCCTTCGAGGGCTCCAAAGTGTTTGTTCCAACCAAGGCTTCCAAGACTAGTAACTCAACCCACAACTCTCATCGGGCTTCTAGAGTGTTTGTCCAACCAGGGCTTCCAGGACTAGTAATTAAACCCACCAAGGGTTTCTAGAGTGTTTTTCCCACCAAGGCTTCCAAGACTAGTAACTCGACCCAAGTTGTTACAGTACTTCCAGAGCGTTTGTCCAACCAGGGGTTCCAGGAACTAATAACTCTACCCAAGCTAACGGAAACATGAGAACCAACCAAAACTAAACAAGAAAATAAACCCATAATCGCTAGGCTATCTAGGAAATGGAAAGGCGAGGGAATCCACCACCAATCCAGACAATCCTCCATGCCAGTGACATATCATGACCAATAATCCACATGCATATGCCATGCATGTCAAAACTAGTGAGGAAAATATACATGCAACTCGGTACCTACAAACCAAATCCATTGTAGTTGTTGATCATGATGTCCTCTTGTTCTTTCCTTCTCTTCCTTTGCCTTCTTGCTCCAAAAACCCAAGTATTCCACACTCTCCAAGAGTACTCCATGAAAACTCTAAGTATCCAAGAGTACAAGAGAGAAAGAATAATGAGAGAGCTCCAAAACTGAACTAACAAAAGTTTATGTACTGATCCTCATAAGCCTTTTTATTAATGACGCCTCTATTTTCTTCATTTTCCATTATTTTCCTTCATTTTCCTCCTCACATGCAACCTGTGACCTTTCACCTCCCTTTTCTCCTAATTTCCATTATTTTCATAAATAAATGTGCCAAAAATGCCATTTTGCCTTTCCAAAGACTTAGTCATTGCCTTTGCCAATTTCCTTAGCCATTAATAACCAAATGAACACCCACACTAGGATGCCTTGCCCAACATTCAACTTGGAATAAGTGTCCCATCAACCGTGTTTATTATTGTGCCATTATTAACTTTTATTACATGGAATTTTCACCAGGGTTGTTATAAAAAGCAATAGAAAAAGTAACGAAAATCCCATGAATTACCTGATAGAGATAAAGAAATGTTATCTCATAAGTGAAGGGAGATTTGAAATTGAATTTGGGGGCGACCCATAGCGAGATGAGGGAAAAGCCCACGTGGATCAACAAACTCATCTTCTGTTCTATTTGGGATTGTTGAGCTGCCATATGGAATTTTGTGCCTGAAATTGTCTCGGAGTATAGACTAGCCATGCCTTTCGTTTACTCTTATCGTTTCCCTTTACATCTTGTAATAACCACAACATGCCCAGAAAAGTTTTTAATAAGCATACTTACACAATAGTTCACATTCACATTCAATTTTCATTTTTAAAATGTGTAAGGCAATACTTAAATGAACTAATGGGCAATTTTTCTAGTTCATTTTCTCACAACAGGTTACAAGGATCATTTCTTGTTATACACATGACCATGGTGACGTCCCAAGTCACAAAGAGAATATAGGTACTTGCGGAGTTAAATTTGAGCCCTTGCTCTCAACCTATCAAAATTAGAAACAACTTTTCAATGTTTCTTAGAGAGTTTTTGGAGTTTGTGGTTTTCATTCTCTTATTGTAATTATAATCATGGAGAAAATTGAATGGGCCTTACCTTCTAGGTATTATATATTGTTCTAGAAGTTTAAGTGTTGTTTTCTACTTCTATTAATCACGGATAAGCTTCAGTGCTTCAGCCTCATGCTTCTCTTGTCCCACAACCTTCAAAATCACAATACTGATAAGCCATTCGAATGTCGAATGGAAAACACAAAGGTCCATAGTAAATATACTTTGAGGATTTCAGAATTTACCTTCAAGTATTCTTCCTTTTCAGCCTCATACTTCCCTTCATATGGTTTCTTCTCTTCTGCACTTAATGCTTTCCATTTTTCTCACAAAATGGATCCCCATATCCTTGAAAACAACATTTGGATTTTGTAATTTCACCTGTCGGTAGCATAAGATAACAAATTTGAGAAAAAGATTAAAATGAGCAATCTAAAGAAATATTTGAAACATTCGTATAATAAAAATCAAAGCCTTTCTTCTAATGCCATAATTAATTTGCACAATGAAATTATGAGCTAATCAAATATTTCATTTGTCTTAGAAAATACCAATATGGTCTATGACATGAGGGAAATGCATATTCAATATGCACATGTGATGAGAATATTGAAGACTGAAGTTCCCAAGCCATCTAAATTTTGTTTAGGCCTTATATTGTGAGGAAGTCAATAAAACACCATTTTCAGAGGACTATTGGGATATTTCTCTTAATAATTAGTATAGTCTTTCCTTACACATCTACATTTTTCTAATAATACCTACCAGATTCCATTGTCTTGACACCATAAAATATATGATGAAGAAGGTTTCTTTGACCTTTTTGGATACTCCCCCAAAAATCGCTTCACCAGAAATGATATAATACTAACTCCCATCAAATTATGCACAAATGTCGTAATACCAGATTTCAAGGATAGTAAAAGAGGTGACCACTAGGGCATAAAGAAAAGCTTGGAGGGCTACCATGAGCATAGAACATGTAGTATTCAATGGCTAGGATAGAGGAAGGTGTTGACAACAAGAAATAAGTCTATAACATTAGTTCTTTAGACCCTAGCCCTAAGCAACAACAAGATTCAGAATATGAGATGACCCTCTTGCTAACACACGCACCCACCCTACCCTTCAAGAATTTTAACCTCATAACATAGCCGAAAAACCAAGCTCAACCAATCCACCTAAATCCTCGGGGTCAAATAAATTTTTAGCATGGACCTAGAGCTCTATAGAAAAACCTAGAACAAGGGTTGGAGGGAAAAGTAGGGAAAAGTAAGAAAATTTGTTACAATGATAGGGTTGAATTCCTTAAGTTTCTGGAGCTTTTTGAGCTCTATAGGAAAAACCTAAATTAAGGGTGGGAGAGAAAGGAAAGAAATACTATTACCATGACATGGTTGAATTGATTCAATTTATGGAGCTTCTTGAACTCCAACTAAAGCTAATGAAGTCAACATGCATGAAGGTTTGTTGATTGACTTCTTCTTCTTTGAATTTGCAAAGCTTCGAAACCTTCCATAAAACCATGTGAATCCAATGATGAAATAATGAGAGACAACATATGCAAGCAATGAACAACCACCAACTAGACCTGCATTTGCGTTTTCCCTTTGTTCTTTAGAATAATACGCCATGTCGTTAAAAACGTCCTCTTTTTTTATATACCAGACTCTCAAACGTGAAAGGAACTGTACCAGACAAATGATTTTTCGAGACATTGAAGGTATTCAACTTATGCTTCCTGAGTTTAGAAGGAATGAACCCTGTGGGAAGATTGTCCAAGGTATAAATAATTAAGTACCAATAAAGTACTAAGATTCACAGGTATCGAAGTGGAGATTTATTTTTTTGAAAGATAAAATCTCTGCAAGCTAGTTACAGGAACCAATTTAAGCAAGATTCTCTCCACTTAGTTGTCTATTGCTAAGTTCCAGGTTTCCCAATTGTTGTAGCATCCCTAAGCTCAGAGGAAAAGCATCGGCGTAAAGTACTGAGATTTGCAGGTATCAAACTAGAGTTGTATTTTTTTGAAAGATAAAATCTACCAAGCTGCTTGCAGGAACCAATTTCATAGCTCTCCACATAGATCGTTATTGCTAAGTTCTAACTTTCCCAGTTGTTGCAACTTCCCTAAACTCAAAGGAAAAGCATCGACGTGTCAATTTAGCCAGCTTTCCCAGCTATTGCAGCTTCCCTAAGCTCAGAGGAAAAGCTCTGACGTGTCAATTTAGCCAACTTTCCTAGCTATTGCATCTTTTCTAAGTTCGGAGGAAAAGCATCAGCGTGTCAATTTTTGGTCCGAAGGAGGAGGACAAAAATAAGCATATGTGATTGGCTGAATCTGCCCAGCGAAACCCCACAGAAGAACACCGACATAATTAAATATCTTATAAATACAAATAACTTTAATATTAATTACTATTATGATTGTTATAAATATAAATAATATTTATAATAAATAAATTATATATAAATTATATATTTATTATAATATAGTTATGTATTCCAAAAACCAATATATTTTTAGTTTTTTTTCATTTCCTTTTAAAAATGTTCTATAAGTATTAATATATTGATTAAACCATACATAACCTATGAAATTATTATGGTTTTAGATAAATCTAATTACATTAATATGCATGTTTATATTGAAAAGAGTGTTAGATTTTAGAGTTAGATTGTGGTTAAATTTATTAAATAAATAAAGATTTCTGGTTATTTGTGTTATTAAAAGATTTTTTTAGCTATATAACTTATTTCAATTTTAAAATTTAAATTTATTTTTATTTTATTACATATTGGTCTTTTTACCTCATTTGTATCCCAAGTCTAATCACCTTCCTAAACATTTAACTTATATGTATGAGCTAGTGCTATTGATAGATAATATGATCAGGAATAAAAATAATGGCCATAAAAAAGTAAGTTTCCTAGTGAAAACTTACCTTTTTTCCCTCTTTTCTATATTATGTGAAGTTATGACAATTAATCACTAATATACTTACATTATAAAGTTTAGGGTTATTAATATTAAAAATATTAATTAAATATTATATATTATTTTTTTAATTGAGAAAACAATAAATTTTGCATTAATTCTTTTAATTTAATTTTATCAATGAATCGCTAAAATATTTATTAGTCTGGGAAGATATGTATTCAACTTTAAAAAAGTATTTATATAATATAATAATATTTAAAGAAAATAATAATATATTCTAATAAAGTAATAAATTTAGTTTAATATAATAATATAATATTATGAAAATCTTACTCTTAAAATATGAAATCTGCATCTTAGACAAAACATAGTAGATGTTTATTTTAAATAATTATTCTTCTGATTAAAATATAATTATTAAAAAATAAGGATTAGCTTAAATATCATAGTTAGAAATAGTAAGAGGGGTATTTTGTGACTTTAAGGAAGACAAAGCGTTCAGGTACTTATGGGGTCTTGGTAATATGAAAAATAATCAAGTAGAGATATATGATCTCTACCAAAGACTTTTGTTAACCAAAAAACATCAAGTGGAACACTTACAATTATGGGAAATTCTTTTCTAATCTTGTATCAACTGGTCAAATGCTCCCTCCCAAAGGAAAAATCTATGGAAGACATCATGAAAAGAATCAAGAAAATTGCAGAAGATATCCCATCCAAAACATAATTCCATGTCCTAAGAGACTCCAACAGAGAAGCAAACAAGTATGCTAATGAGGGTTGTAAATTGAAGATAGGTGAATTAAAGATTAATAGCCAAATTAGGTTTGTTATAATTCTGTAATAGCAGGTGAAGTCTATTAAAAAAAATAGTTAAATTAGTTGATACAAGAAAATATAAAAATGTAAAATTAAGAGGCCCAATTGACTTTATTGCAACCATGAAGAAACATATACATGCAAAGAAGTTATCTTGAATGATTTTTTTTTTTTTTGGTCAAGTGATCTGTGTTTATCCAGGCTTGACCTGTGGCTTGAGAAATCATGACCCAGGTGCATCTAAGTCATCAAAATCACCAGGGGATCACACCCGGCCTGGGCCACACCAACCCTTAGTTCACTGGATTTAAGCGTGTCTCCTTCCCCTAACACGATCGCAACAAACTCCGTGAGGTTTGATCCTAGTTTGCCTTGCTAACGAGGCCCATCCTCAACCGGTTGTACTAGTGGGACTTGACCTGTCATGAAGGATTTCAGAATCAATTATGTGCTGTAAATTTTTTGTTTTGTTGGGGATATTTTGTAAGGTATTCACCTACAAAACCCTTCTTTTTGTTGCTAAGATATATTCTCCTCAAGAAAATCATGTATTCCTATTTGAAAGTAGAAAACAATTGGAAACAATTGTTGAATTAGCTCTATATTGGCCGATGTATTTGCTACAAACAAAGCACAAAATTATACAATATAAATACTCTTTCAAATCCAAATAAAAATAAAAATAAAAATAAAAAATCATGGTTTCCTCGTATGGGGTGAGACACAACACAAATGGAATGATGGGGGAATGAAGATGGGGTGGTACCCTGTTATCACTTTGCTCAATAAAGAGAGGAGGCATGGGCACCACCCACCCCCATTTGTCCTTGATATGATTTCAATAGCTAGACCATTATTAACACACTTCACATTGTTTGTAATGTTAGAGGGTGTTGGTGAAAGGATGGTCATGGAATGGTTACGTCATTGTGGCTCTTGGGATTTTAGGTTATGTGAGATTTCTTAGCTTGTACCATGCAAAGTTAGTTTTTTCTATCTAGGTTTAGTGATTCATAAGAATGTTTCCCATTGGCTCACGAAATTTTCTAATTTCTCTTCGAGGGAAGGACTAAGTTGCCCTGGCATGGCCTTTCCCAACTCTGTAAATTTGGCTATCACCTTTGTTCGGGTACTGCAATTCTTCCCTAGTGATGTAAGGGTGAGGTGGGCGACGATGAACTTGAATTTCAATTCATGTGGTATGGCTATGCTCAGAGCCAATAATTCTTGGCATCTTTTAGTTTGAACTCTAGTTGTTTCATTTCCAATTTTCACATTGATGGTTGGCTCCCACTGCTTGTCGGAGGAGCATCCTTCTATCTAAATTTTCCATTGCATTCTCGATGGTTTATTCTAGTTGGATATTTGGTATATGGTTGTCATTGAGTAATATTTGTTTATTCTAGTTCTCATCGACTTTTATCAATGGTTGTTGTTAGGTCAATGTTAGTTTCTTCTTTACCTCTAACCTCTGAAAGCCCCAATTTTCCCTCATTGCTTTACCATCCCGCAACTTCTCCCACTTGTTATCTATTGCATCTGCCTCTCCTTTCTTGTGCAGTGCCTCCCCCTTGCCTCCACCATGCTCCAATAATGCCTCAAAGTCACTGCAACTCGTCGAGGCTTGTGGAGGGCAATGCTCGAGCTCGTCTTCGCATACATTTTGTGGCTCAATGCTTTCGCTTGCATACTCTGACAGACATTCAAGAAAAAATCCATCATGCAAGTAAAGAGGTCTTGGCAGATATAGGGGAATTTATTGACATAGAATTCTTGGTCTATGTCTCCCACTGGGTTCCCAATACGAGCCACACCAAAGATAGACAAAACGAATATCTTAGCAGAATTGAGCTCTACTAACACATCAAAGCACTCCTTGGCATGGTCCTCATTGTGAGGAACAAGTCCAAAAGGTAAATCCTCCTTCAAATGGATGACCTATAGGTTGAGCACAGGGATATGGTGCTTTGATTGACTTGCATAGAAGCCACACTGACTTGCGGCAAGGACCCAACTTCGCCAGACACCTCAACAAACCCCATTAATGTTTTGACTTCCTCTTGAGCTAATCTAAATGGCTTAATGTTTTGATTGTATGGTTGTTTCTCTTTGTGGCTCCATGTTTCTATTATATAATTTATATACACATAAGTTCAAATTTTATTTCAAGCATGTATATTGTTTACACAAGATTAACTACATTATTAATGCGAGCAATTAGCTCAACCAATATGTCTGATTTTGTAAATATTTAGATTAATGCCTTTCCTTTTGTTATTGGTTTAGTCTCCCAAATAACAAACTGTGTGATAGGAGAATCATTATAGTCATAATATATAACTTTTTTTTCCAAAGAAAAAAGCGAACTTTTTCTTAAGCATAATAAAAAGTTACAAGTATATGCCCGGGCATTCCTTTTGCTGTATGATGATCTCATAAAGCTATTGCAGAAAAATGACAGTCTTTTCTGCACAAAAAGCTGAACAATGTCCTCTAATGACATAAACTTCAAGCACAGTTTACGTTTTCAACAAACAGTCACTATAACCAGTCCAAAAATCATTATCCATCAAGAGATGTCATTTCTTTTTTTATTTCCTGGGTCTCCTCATGGAGGAAAACAACCCAAAACGAAAATAGAACCTAGTCAAAACTTTGGAAACCTAGTTTCCAATATACATCAATAGTACCAGTATGATAACAAGCATTGTGGAATTACGGAAACGTTTTTAATACTACATTAATAAGGAAAAAAAGCTAGGTGTGGAGAGGCTGATCCGACACACGGATCTGTCCATGAGTCTCTTTTGATACTTTCCAGCTGCCCAAAACCTACTGCAAACCTTCCCTAGAAAGCTTGTCTGCTGCAACATTTCGCTCCTTGTAAATATGGCATAGTGAGAACACATTAAAAGAGAGTTTTAAAACTTGTATTTCTTCTAATAAAGGTCTCAGCATATAATTTTGACATCTACTTTGACCATTAACCCATTTTATGACAATTAAAGAATCTTTGAAGATCTAAACCGTCAGGATGTTCCTGTGTATGAGCCAGCATAGAAGAAGTTTTAGGGCTGATAATTCTGCAAAGTTATTTGTCCCCATGCCTAGACCCACTGAATCTTTTAAAGTCTGATTTTCATTTAGGTGGATGATCATCCCTGCTCCTACTTTGTTGTTCTGAGAAGCCCCGTCAAAATAGGCCCATGGGACTCATTCTTTGATTTGTTCCTCCCTTATCTACCTGGGGGTTCTTTCCTCCTCTGATTCTGGAATATTTGAAAGGATAGAAGAGCATTGAACCGCTATTGATTCAGTCGAGGTTTCCTTATCCAAAAATATACTCATGTTCCTTGCGATCCAGACCCCCCAACAGATGATGGGAGGTAGATTCCTCATGTTTCCCTCAGGATATTGACGCCACCATTTGTCCCATACCTCATAAAAGTTTTCCCCCTCCCAAACAACCTGTTTTTTAATGAGTTTCCAGACCTCTGCCAGTACTTTTTTAACAAATGGAAAAACTAGAAACAGATGTCTAATGGTTTCAGATTCTGATTTGCATAATGGACATCTCCCCGGACCTTGTTTATACCTGGATTGAAGAATGTTCCATGTAGGAATTTTCCTTTTTAGGATACACCAAAAGAATAGTCTGGCTTTTGCTGGGCATTTGAGTTTCCATATCAGTTTGGCCCACCATTCCGGATCTCCCCAGCCTTTTTTTGACAATAGGAATTTGTACCCAAATTTTGGGGAGTAAGATCAATTTTCCACGTGTGCCCAAACCAGCTGATCCTGTCTGTCTTTTATCCTTACATTTGATCTAGCTAGTTCTTCGGTATATACTTTCCACTCATTCCACTAGACAGGCCGTAGGCCTAGTTCTTCTCCGGATTTCCAAGCTTGTCCCCATATAGAAGAGAAACCAATTTTCTCGACTTGACTTAGGGAAAATATGCCTTTAGATTCTAGATGTCTGATTAGTCCAGGGGAAAGGGCGAATTTTTCATTGCATCCAACACAGGGGTCTTTTCCTATCCTCAGGTTTTCCCCATTACCAATTTGCCAGGCCAGACCTTGTTCAATCACCTTGAAAGCCTCCACTGTGGCTTTCCAAACCACCGAAGCATTTTTCCCTTCCTTGATTGGGTTCCTGATCCATTCTTCTAAAGGTACAGGGTCTATGTGTTTCCTCTTCACCACTCTTGTCCATAAAGTTTCCATTTTGATGATTCTCCATCCTGATTTTGCTGCCAAAGAGATACTGAAATCAGTGAGATTTTTTATCCCCCATCATCCCCATTCTTTAGGTCTTGCCACTTTTTCCCAGGCTACCCACAGAAGTACTGAGTCCTCCTTTGAGCTCGCCCAGAGAAATCTGCTGCATATTCTTCTTATCTTATTCAGAATCCCTTTTGGGACCCATGTTAATGTTGCCCAGTAAACTGGCATGGCTAGTAACACAGATTTGATTAAGTTCAGTCTTCCTGCTCTTGAGAGCCATTTGTAGCTCCAGTGCGATATTCTGGCTTCAATTTTTGCAACCAGCCAGTTCCAGTCTTGTTTCCTGTATGCATTAGGCTTCAGAAAAAAACCTAAATATTTGAAAGGATTCTCCATGTTGAGCACATCAAAGGGGAGAATTGAGGTGATCTGGTTTTTCTCAAGCTTGTCTAATCCTTCCATAATTAACTGGGATTTCTTGTAATTTATTTGCATCCCTGTCGCTTTCATGAAGAGGTCAAGAATATTTTT
This sequence comes from Pinus taeda, assembly GCA_000404065.3. Taxonomy (NCBI): domain Eukaryota; kingdom Viridiplantae; phylum Streptophyta; class Pinopsida; order Pinales; family Pinaceae; genus Pinus; species Pinus taeda. The sequence goes on from APFE030048216.1 coordinate 17,094, forward strand.
TAATTCCTTGATTTCATTCAAATTTCCGTTGGAGAACAGTAAGATATCATCTACAAACAGGAGGTGGGATATGAACATGTTGACTGCTACTTCCAGACCTTTTACAGTTCCCTCCCTTTTGGCCAAGCAGATCAGCTAACTCAGTCCATCTGCCACCAGAAGGAAGAGCAGGGGTGACAGGGGGCATCCTTGTCTTAATCCCCTATATCCTTTGAAGAAAGGTGAGGTTGCACTGTTTATGAGAATTGCAAAGCTGACACTAGTGATGCATCCCATTATCCAGCTGATGAAATCATGTTTAAATCCTAAATGGGTGAGGAGCATCCTTAGATAAATCCAGTTGATTCTATCATAAGCTTTTGACAAGTCAATTTTAATCACTGCTCCCTTCCTCTTCATCTGCTTGACACTATGTATAGTTTCCTGTGCCACTCCTATAGCTTCATGGATCTGACGGTCATCCATAAAACCGAACTGCTCATTTGTGATACATCTTGACATGATCGGTTTTATTCGGACTGCAATCACTTTTGCGATGATTTTGTATAAACTATTACACATGGAAATTGCCCTGAAGTCCTCAAAAGATTCTGGGACTTCCTTCTTAGGTATAAGTGCTATGAATGTTGCATTGAAGGGACTGTATACCTCTCCTTTTTTCCTAGACTCTTCCACCACCTCTATTAATTCTGCCCCAATCTAGTCAAAGAAATGTTGAAAGAGTTCTATGGTCCACCCATCCGAGCCTAGGCTCTTGTCTTTTGCCATTGATTTAATAACACTTTCTACTTCCTCCTTTGTAACTTCGTTCATTAAGCTCTCCGCTTCTTCCTCCTCCACATACCGAGGGAAACATTGGGCAGTCTTGATTACTTCTTCTATTGCAATCTCTCCTTGATCAGCAAACAGATTCTGAAAGTGATTTCTCCCCAAGTTCGAGAGTTCCTCAAAAGTGTTAATCTCTCTGCCCTCGTCATTCTTTAATTTCCAAATTGTATTCAAGTTTCTCCTCCCTTTTGCATAGTTATGGAAAAATCTCGTGTTCTCGCTCCCGGCTTTTAGCCATATCGCTCTACTCTTCAACCTCCATTCCTCCTCTCTTGCCAATAAAATTTGATCCCTGTGTTTTTGAAGCACTAAGATTCTCTCCTTCGACTCCTGTGATGCGTAGCCATCTGACTCCGTACTTTCCATCCCCTGGAGCTCTTCATTGATTTGGGTTAATTGCTAGTTCCATCTTTGCCTCCTGGTCTTTGCCCATTCAATGGTTGCTTTCTTTAGCATTTTTAAGTTTTCTATGAACAGGAATCCTTTCCCTTCCGGAGAGCTTCCACCTGGATGATTCTAGGTCTCACTAAATAGTTTATTGAAGGATTCCTCTTGCAGCCATGATGCATTAAATTTGAATGGAGCTGTTGGTTTCCTAGGAGGTTTGGAAAGCTCTAGAAAGATTAGGAAATGGTCCGAGTTTCCTCCCTCTCCTACCCATTACTGAAACATTGGAATTTTGGTAGCCAGATCTTCACTTAGGAGAAATCGATCCAATCTTTTAGCAATTCTAGCTTCTCCAACTCTTCGATTCCTCCAAGTTGGTTTTAGCTTGATAAGATTTACGTCTATCAGATTATGGGAATTTATAGCGTTCAAGAAAAAGTATGATAGAGGGTCCTCTCTTGCTGCAGGTCCCCAGGCCTCGGCGGTTCCTATTGAGAAATTTAAATCTCCACCCAAGACCATATTGTGGCTTCCCATAATTGATTTTGATAGAAGGTCATTCCAGAAATTCATCCTCCCTTGACAAGGCCCATATATGTTTAGGATCGTTAAAGGGAAGCCAAATTCTGGAGTTTGAATCTCCATTCCTAAAGCATGATCCATACCCCATTGGTTTACGATTCTCACTCTTCCTTCTCTATATCCAATTGCCAAACCTCCCGAGTGGCCAACTGAATCCACTGCTATAAAATGCCAGCCCAGGAGCAGAGATTTTAATGTTGTTTCTACTTCTATACTTTTACCTAGGGTCTCTTGTAATAGAATAATATCAGGTTTTGAACTCATGACCATCTCCTTTAAGGCCAGTTTTTTGGGTTTACTAGCTAAACCCCTGCAATTCCAGGATGACAAAATCATTTTATTACATTATCTTGGGGATGCACTGCTCTAAGCACCCCATGAATGGACATCTGTTTCCCATCTGCCACATCGAACTTCACTTTTACCTGTGCTTTAGATAAGTTAGACTTTCTACCCCTCACTTTCCTTTTCAAGCTTTGAGGGGAGATCAGACCTATTCTGCCAATCGATCCTAAAGTTACTGGTTTTTTATCTAAAGATCCCAAATGGCACATGGTATTGACCCATGGTATTCACTTGGAATATAGCCTATTTAAATGAGGGAATTAAACCAAAATAGATCCATCTTTACTCTGGATCTACTAACCCCCGAGAGGTATCAAATATCGTGATATGCAAACTAGCATAGAGGGAAAAAATATTTGATCCAATCAAGAGTAAAAATGGATGTTGTAATTTAATGCATGTTAAACATTTTAGCTTGGTTAAAATAAAAATAAAATAAAAATCAACTATTAATTTTATTAAATTTTATAAATTACTAATAGTAATTTTTAAGCTCTAGGTTTATGATAACCCATGGTATTGACCCATGGTATTCATGTGAGCATAGACTATTTAAAGGGGAAATTCTATCTTAGATCCATCTTGATTCTGGGTCTACCAAGTGCTCAGAGGGATAAATAGATTTCATCCCCCTAAGAGTGGTAGATGTGGAGTTAAGATGGATATAGGTTGGTTTTTATGATAATGAAGATATTAAATAGACTTAGGAAATTATATTGTAAAAACATCTTAAGGTGAATGGTTAAAGCATAGACATTGGACAAGTATATTTGTATACTTCTGTTTTAAACTGAAACAAATCCAGGGCTAAAAGGAATGGATTGATTGCACTAGTCATCCTTCTATAACTTTCCAACCTATGCTGGAGTGAACAGATTGTAATTTGGGTAATTTTTCTAATTGCAAACGGGAACATACTTGTGTATTGGCAAGGTGGTTACGAGGTCCCTAGAAGTGGAGTAAACAGATTGTAATTTGGGTAATTTTTCTAATTGTAAACATGAACATAGAAATGATGAATTTGAATTTTTCTTGGTTTTATATATAGTATTAGGCTTTTTCTCATGCTTTCTGTGAATGGCACGGGTGAATTTTATCTTACACCCACTAGATTATCGATATGTAATTTCGGTAGTTTTGTTTTCAAAAGATATTTTAAAGAAATGCAATGATTTCATTTGTGTATTCAATAAACACAAGATTTTATAATTGAGTAAAATATTCCCAATGCCTGGTGAGAGATTTGCCAAAAAGTTATATATACATATCATATTATTGATGAAATCGCCTTCCATTTTTCCTATATACCATGGAGATTCACCCATTTATTATACATGTAAATTAGGGGGGGTTCTTAAAATTTTCCCTGCTTCTCTGTATCCAATTACCAAACCTCCCGAGTGGCCAACTGAATCCACTGCTATAAAATGCCAGCCCAGGAGCAGAGATTTTAATGTTGTTTCTACTTCTATACTTTTACCTAGGGTATCTTGTAATAGAATAATATCAGGTTTTGAACTCATGACCATCTCCTTTAAGGCCAATTTTTTGGGTTTACTAGCTAAACCCCAGCAATTCCAGGATGAAAAAATCATTTTATTACATTATCTTGGGGATGCACTGCTCTAAGCGCCCCATGAATGGACATCTGTTTCCCATCTGCCACATCGAACTTTACTTTTACCTGTGCTTTAGATAAGTTAGACTTTCTACCCCTCACTTTCCTTTTCAAGCTTTGAGGGGAGGTCAGACCTATTTCACCAATCAATCCTAAAGTTACTGATTTTTAATCTAAAGATCGAAGATTATAGTGACATGCAGGAGTGGAGGAATCTAGTTTAAATTCCTCATTCAGATCATCTTCACAGTTCAGATCTAATGAAGGGATAGCAGCCGTGAGGATTTCAACATGATTTTCAACATGAGTTTGATCATCAAGCATGCAATTTTTGCGATGTGAACTAGTAATCAAGCAATCATCTTTAATTTTAGAGGGAGATAAAGTTGGGTTACTTGAGTCTAGTCTCATACCCGTTAAGTCTTTGATAGGGTTTGCATTTAAGGAAGCTGCTGGTCCTTTGAATGACTCCTGGATCAAACTTTCATTGCCGGGTGTTGTTCTAACCATTCCTTTTCTACCTGAAGAGATATTTGAGGCCTGATCTATTGGCTTCCCCTCCTGATTTTTATCCACATCCATAGCCTCCACCTCCTGATTCTCCTTTGTCTCCACAGTCTGAAAAGGCTGATTATGATCTACTTCCTTGCCCTCCTCTTCAATCGTCTTCTGATGCCTTCTTCGACGCTTCCCCAATGGGTAGTCTCTGGTTAGATGGCCAAAGACATGGCATCTATGACATCTGAAGGGAAGATGTTCATAGTCCAAAGGCTGCTCAAAGACAGAATCTTTGTACTGAATTTTAATTGTCTCCGCAAGACCGCCTCTAGGGTTTAAACTAACCAAGATCCGAGCCATCGCTTTGTTTTGAGTTTGAATAAAGGACATGTCTGCCTCCAGGTAAGTGCCCAAAAGATTCCCGATAGACTTAAACATCGATTCCACCCAAAGGAAGGAGGGCAATCCCGGTGCCCGAACCCAAATTGGAAAAACATCTGTCCTTTCATGCAACACATCAAACATCGGGCTCCATCGCTTGAATAACACTGGGTAATTTCCAAAGGCCCAATTCCTCTCTACTACCCAATCCACTGCTTCTTTGCTTTCAAATCTCACCATGAACCATCCTTTAGCTAGGACCGAGACCTTGAAGTTTTTTACTAGGTCTGTCTGCCATTTCTGCTCTCCCCAGTTTTTGATGAATTGGGTTGTGTATTTCTTACCCCTCGCTCTTCCAACCAGTGTACATTCGGCCACTTCTAAGGCTTCTTCCACCTGCACGTCCATTCCTAGCACTAAGTTAGCTTCGATATCTTTCTTCTTAATGGGTTTTTGTTTTTTCCTTTTTTCCCTGTCTTCTTTATCTCAAAACCCTCCTCCTTGGTTTGAGTGCTCATGGCAGTCTTGTTTATCCCCTCTTGCTTCTCATGTGCTTCTTTTTCCGATGTAGGGTTCCTCTGAGTGATGGTATCTGGAGTTGATTTGTTGCTTGAACCTTTGACTAACCCTTCTGTGGTATCAATAACCACATCCTGCCTCCCAAAACCTGATCCACTATGGTTTATTCTTGATTCCAATATCCCTCCTACTCCAATATCAACCGGTCCTACAGTCCGACTAGGGCTTACCAGACTTTTGGCAGAGACGTTTCTGGTGACTGCCGACGCCCTTTCTGTCTCAACACTGTTTCGAAACCCTCGAATCGAGCCAAAGTTTACGATATCTTCAAGGCCTCCTGATAAGAGGGAACTCGATGTAGAGGCATTCCATTTACTTCCTTGTAGCGAGAGTGGGGTTCCTACTTGATGAAATCTCTCCTTCTGAAAGCACGCCTCCTGAAAACCCTTAGCGCCGAGACTGTGCAATCCGGCCAGATCTAGATGCCCTTCCAGTGAGCCCTTAGAAAACCTATTGCTCCCTATCTCTCCCAGTGGGAGTTTCTCATTCCCTTCACTACCTGAGGACCCAAAATACCATTCAATATTCTGAGTGGTTAGATCTTTTCTGCACACTAATAAGATATCCTCTGGTGCTGGATCCAGGTCAACAGCTTCTCTCGGATTAACCATGGTTAATATTCCCTGCAGACAAAACCAAAAAAACCACAAACGGCTTGATCCCTCCAACGAACAACAGTCTAGCAGCTCGGGTCTTCAGGATATGGTGCTAGCGCATTAGCTCTCATCTATTTCATAGTGATAAACCCTTTTTTCCAAAAACTACTTTGCAAGTTCCCCCAGCTATCTCCGTCAATACTTTTTGTCTGTCACTTGTCTCGCTAGAAACCATGTTGTCCTGCTTCATAGATCAGTGTCTCTGTCATCATTCTCTGTACCCATGCCTACAAGGGTCTAGGCCCTCGGCCTAGTCAGCCATGGCTCAGACGTTCGTTCCTATGACCAAACCCTCATCCCGTCTCCCTTGGTTTCATCATCCTTTATACTCTTGTTATCCTGCATTCTACTCCTCTTTTTACTGCAACTTCTTTTAAGAAATTACAGTCATAATATATAACTTATAAAAATAAAAAAAAAAAGAATTAAATATTATAGTTAATAATAATTATTATTATTATTTAAATTTAAAAGAAAAATATATATTAGTTTTATACATTACGTACTTGTTCAATTTTAGTTCAATTTTAGCACAATCAAATGGGTTGAATTGATATTTAGATTTTTGTCACTGAATATTAGAAAATGCAACGCCTACAAGAACTTAAGACCCGAAGATAATAAATACCCATGCATTATAAGAATTCTCGTTTAAATGTTTATAACGGAGGAAAACGTAAAGTTGGAGCATTGAAAGATGTGTGCTATAAAAAATAGGTGCAACGAAGTACAATAAACTTTAGGAATATTTTCTTTTAATATAGTTTAAATGGGTAAAATGGATTTATAAAAGGAATTGTTTTTAGTGTGATTTTTTTGGAAATTTTTATGGTGGGTTTTCCTGTCAAATATTTCTAAAATCTGGCAAGAATTTATTGAAATCACAAGTTTGATAGATAATTCTATGCGATCGAAGTGCCTTAAGGGTTTCCAGAGTGCCGAATCCATATATACACTCAAAAAACTAGTTTAAATAACACAAACCAAAATTTCACCTCAAATTTTTCTACCGGATTCCGGCAGCGGAAAGTCCAAAAAATCACACTAAAGACAACTCCTTTATATAATATGTAAAATAAATAATATTAATGAAATATAATAAGTATATAAAAAATATTTATTGTTTTTTTTTTTGTAAATTAGGCTACTTCTATTATTATACAAAAGGTAACAAAACGATTACAATGAGGCTTGCCTCAAAATTCGCCATGCTGAGATGGATTTAACACAATTGGACACCTGACCTTGATAACTAGAAGACCGACATTTATCCCAGACCAGAACTGGAGAACCCACAGACTGCCAAAAAACCATAACCAGCTGAGAGACGGACTCAATGACCCCTACCTTGCTTATAGACACCGACTTTAACCCAACAATGTAGCAGATGAAAATAAGACAGTGTAAATAGGCGCGCTTCAAAGCCACTTTCGACCCAAAAAGAGCTTAGCACAGCTTCAGCTTTGCAGAAAAAACCCCACTGAAAAGACATATAACAAGAAATATTAGACATACTTCATGGAGACGCCAGAACCACCATCTGTGCGCCCTGGAGATCAGCTTAAGCATCCAAAGAAGTGGAGGGCTACTCTTCCACAATCCTGCAACCGTATTGATCCGACGCGCTTGAGTCCGTGTGGGGCGCATCATCTTTCGCCGGCTCACTTGGTCCTGCCACTGCCACCGCACCCGAGGCTTCCGCAGGCTGAGCTCTTTGACACAGGATTGGAGACGGAGACCTTCGTACCGCAGGGACTTCTGGTGGAACGGCATGCTCGCATTTCTCAATTCGCACCGAGACATAGTATGTTGCATTGTCCAATAAACAAGGGAAGCGAAACCGGGTTGAGGGATGTGAGCTATGCCCACAGACATCAGCACGCACATGCCCCCTGCCTCGCCCACGGCCTCGCCTTGCGACCCTTGAATCAATTTCATCTGATGACAAATTCGTGGAGTACGAGGAGCGCTGAGGAATGGCTCTGCCTCTTGCGCCTCCCCGAGACCCGCCTCTGCGGCTACAGAGGCGAAGTCGTTCTCGCGACATACTACAATGATGAGGACAGAGAAGCTGGAGCGGAAATGACACAGAGAACTGTGGCTGCACAGAGACGGCACAGGGGACCTAGAATTGAGGCCCAAAGGCTTGGAAACTAGCAGAGGCACTGAGAGCGGGAGAAACCCAGCAGTGAAAACACTCAGGGGCACTACAAACATGAAATTGACCAGAGAGAACACCTAGAACCGACCAAACCAGAGCTTATGAGCACGAAAATGACAAACACTGTGGACCGGACACTCAGAGGATGAGACCAAGGCCTTCAAAGATGAGGGCCGAGGTCTGAACCTCCAAGATCTCCTCCAGAACCCAGGAACCAACAACAAGCCACACCAACGAAATCCCCAAGGCCAAACGGCATACAAAACATGAAGGAGAAGGTGAATTACCAACACCAGCTTGCAGTAATTATACTGCGCGGCGCCTCCTTCATCCATGTGCGAACCAACACAAGTAACGTTCAACCCGAAAGCCGAAGGAAGTGGATTTGAGCGAGGGCAGTTGCTGTGGGCGGCTGTCTTAACTGTGATATAACTGCTCTCCTGCATGCGAACCTTGATATTATTCCATGCCCGCCTTGATTTTATTGTTGGCCTTAACTGCAAAGGACAGATGGCGGGACTGGGCTGCCACTTGCCCAGTGGGAAGCCTGCCTCTGTACCTTCCCTCCTAATTATCACCCGCAGCCGGGAGTTGCAGATCTTGAAGCGCCAGGGAGTGGCAATCCTGTTGAAGTTGTATATCCCCTGCATCATGGAGAGTTCCTGAGTAGTGAGGACGTTGTATGTCTACCCCTTGGTTGGCCAATCTATCTGCTACCCGGTTGGTCGTTCGCCTAACATGCTTGAACAGGATACTGTTAGGGCGTCGAAGCCTCTCCTCCAGTGTTTCTAGCCTGTTGAGGAGCCTCCAGCTGGAAGCTATTTTGGCCGCTGTGGTTCCTTCTTGAATTCTAATGGCTGCATTGATAAGGATCAGGGAATCTCCCTCCACCTCCAACGGATAGAAATTATGTTGAGCAGCCAAGCAAATTCCTTTCCATAAGCCCTCCAATTCTGCAACATTGTTGGTGTTTCTACCTAGCGAACCATAGTAAATGTGCTCAACCGATCCTTTGTCATTTCTGATTACTCCTCCATATCCTGCCGGGCCAGGATTTCCTTTAACTGCCCCATCAAAATTCAATTTGAAAGTTGAGCTTGCTGGGTGGGACCATTGTGAAGGGGAGGTGGATTTGGGAGTAGTTTTGGAATTGTTTTGCAGAGAACATGGTATGTTTAGATTCTAGGAATTCCAGATGGTTTGTTCTTGGGGGGAAGTTGGCCAGTCAGATTCTAGCCAAGGTCGGAGCCCCAATGTTTCTTGGAGGTTCTGCTTTAAGAGGAGCCAGAGGATTTCTACGGATCGTCTACTATTGTTGAAGACCCTGTTGTTTCGTTCCTTCCATACGATCCAATAGAGAAACCATGGAATGAGATTCCATAAATAATTCAGAATGGGGCTTTGATAAGGGTGCTTGGGCCATGTTCTGAGAGTGGTAGCAATGTCTTCCTGACGGATCCTTGTTCTGTTGTTGCATTGGTTCACTTTCTCCCAGAGCTGAGTAGCGAGGGGGAAGGATTCCATGAGATGCATGATGGTTTCCGAGTGGGCGGTGCAATTGGGGCATCTTGAGGGACCTATGAAGCCTCTTCTTTGTAGATTATCCCAAGTTAATATGCGTTTCTTGCTTAAGAGCCATAGGAAGGTAGATACCTTGGTCCATAATCGTGATTGCCATATGTGATTCCATAGTTGATCCTTTTCTGTATGGCTATGATCATATCGAATTGTGTAGGCTTCCTTGGTGGTGAAGATTCCTTTAGAAGTATGGCCCCACCTTAGTTTGTCCTGCTGATTCGAAAGCTTAGTTTGTCTTTGATTGAGTTCCCGATCTATGTCTTCATAAGTCTCTCCATGCCAATTTGTTTGCCAGGAGCTTGCAGGTTTCCATTGTTGGAAGTCTTGAAGCACTTGCTGCTGCCAGTACTGGGAGACCTTGGTGAGATTGGAATGCTGCATATGGTTCTGCCAGAGAGGTTTGTGAAAGATCATGGCCAGTTTTGGTAGCTGCTGCCACGAGTCCTCCTAGAACCTCGCTGAGTTCCCCGAGTGAATCTCCCAAAAGCTGTACTCTTGGATGAATGCACAGTGAATTTTGGCCGAGTTCCATATCATGGATCCTGAGGTGCTCGCATTAATTCTGATGAACTCGTCCCATTGGCTTCCGGGCACGTACTTGGCTTGCGAGAGTTTTGCCCAAGGGATGTGCGGCTTCACTAGCCAGTTCCACCATATTTTTGCTCCTATTGTGTAGTTGCTTTGTAAGGGATCCCGTAATCCTAGACCGCCATTGGATTTCGTTTGGCAAACCTCTGTCCACTTGACGAGAGCCCATTTCCGGTTGAGTCCTGTGGATCCCCAGAGAAAACTCCTTTGAAGGTTACGAATGGCTTTGAGCACCCATTTTGGAGCTGCTAATAGGGAGAAGAGATACAAAGGCATTGCTTGGAGCACTGATTTGATCAAAATGAGCCGGCTGGCGATGTTGAGCGATCTATAGGTCCAAGAGGAGAGTCTAGCTTCCAGTTTATCTAACAGCGTACGCCAGGAAGCATGCTTCAGGGTAGAAGCCATGAGAGGATCTCCCAAGTATTTGGATGGCAATGCCGCAATTGAGAAGCCAAGAATACGAGCAATGTTTTGTTGAGTGGAAACAGGGGTGTTGAAGAAAAATAGCTGGGATTTGTTAGCATTGATTGAAGTTCCAGAGGCTTCAGAGAAGAGAGAGAGCAGGGCTTGAAAGGCTTTGGCTTCTTGAGAAGAAGGATGGCCAAAAAGAATCGTGTCATCCACAAATTGTTGATGAGATAAGGGATGAAGACCATGAATCGCTATGCCTTTGATTTCCTGAGAGGAGACAGCATGGTGGAGAAGGCGACTGATCCCTTCCGCCATAAGAACAAAAATGAATGGGGAAAGGGGATCCCCTTGACGAATGCCTCTCGACGGACGAAAGGGCGTAGACGGAGAGCCATTGAGGAGAACTGAGAAGCAGGGAGAGTAATGAGGTTCAAGATCCAGCAGGTCCAGGTAGCATTGAATCCAAAGGCTAATAGCATTTGATGGATATATTCCCAACTGAGCTTGTCGAAGGCTTTGGAGAGATCAAGCTTCATGATCATTCCTAGTTTTTTGAGTATTTTTAAAGAGTGTATCACTTCGTTAGAAAGGATGATACCATCCATAATCTGACGCCCCTCGACATAGCATGTTTGCTTCGGAAGGATGAGAAGAGGAAGAAGAGGTTTGAGCCTATTAGCCACTACTTTGGAGATGAGCTTATAGATGACATTACAAAGGGAAATCGGCCTGAATTTGTCTGGTGTGTTTGCTTCTTCGCCTTTGGGGACTAGAGCAATGAAGGTGGAATTAAGAGAGGGAAGGACCCAGTGCATAGAACGAGATTCTTCCACTAATTCGAGCACTTCATTGCTGATCATATCCTAGAATTCATGAAGGAAATTGGAGGTGAAACCATCAAGTCCAGGAGCCTTACCATCTTTGAGTTGGGCCATTGCTTCTTCTACTTCCTGCAAGGAGACTTGCTTTAGGAGATTTTGATTTTGATCTTCCGTGATTATCTTGGGGATATGTTGCGTGACCGATCTTATGGCTGATGCTCTGCTACCTTTTTGCTCTTTGAGTGCTTCCTGGAAGTATTCTTTGAATTCCTTTTCCATATCTTCATGCTTTTCTATTCTTTCCCCTTGACTGTTATTGATGAAGGCAATGTTGTTATGCATACGTCGTTGAATGGTGGATCGATGAAAGAATTTTGTATTCTTTTCCCCTTCCTTTAGCCACCTGATTCTGGATTTTTGGCGCCAGAGGGAGTGCTCCTTGTCTGCTAATTCTTCTGTTCTTCCTTCCAATATGATGGCTTGCTGAAGAGAACACATATTCTGCTCCAATCTTTTCCGCGTTTCCAAGATATCACCAAATTGTGATTTGTTCTAGGCCTTAATCACCTGCTTGAGGTGTCTGAGCTTTTGTTGAAATTGGAACATTTTTGCGCCTGCTGGGGGGATGAATGACTGCCACGCTGCTTGCACCATTTCTTTGAATGCTGGGTGAGTGAACCAGAAGGACTCGAAGCGGAATGGGTGATTGCATTGTTTACCTGGACGCGTCCATTGGAGCATGATGGGCCAATGATCAGAGCCTCCTTGTGGGAGTATGGAGGCATGAAAATCTCCTCCCATATGTATGGCATTATCTGAAATGAGAAATCGATCCAGCCTGGACACGATATGATGAATTCCTTTACGTTTGTTTGTCCAGGTGAACGTGTCGTTTGAGGTTTGCATATCTATTAGCTGATTACTTTGAATGAACTCTTTGAGTCCTGTGCTATCCTCCTCTAACCTCAAGCGCCATCCCTTTTTTTCCTTTAAATTGGTGATGATGTTGAAGTCTCCCTCGCTTATCCATAGAGGGTAATGTCTGGTTTCATTGAGCGTTGTTAGTGCCTCCAGCACCTCTAATTTTTGCTGTAAATCTTGCAGAAAATAGGTGTTGGTGAGTAAACCATGCAACTCCATCCCTAGGAGATGAAATGTAGCTTGGATGAAATTATGAGAGGCATGAAAATCTTGAAGTGTAAGGATTTGCAGATTCCAAACTATTGCAAGTCCCCCTGAGGCTCCTACCGCGTCCACTAAAACGGATCTACTTCCGTTCCAAGCTTTGTTGAGGATCCTTTCAAGGGAGACATTTGTACTTTTTGTTTCCTGTAGAAAAACAATGGCTGGTTTCTCTGACTGAATCATATTTTTTAGCATTCTGTGTTTTGAGGGGCTATTGAGCCCTCTCATGTTCCATGAGATGAGCTTCATGAGGAACAATGGGATTGGGGCTTGTAGAACTTCGTCAGCTTTGGGAATCTCCCTGATTCCATTAAGATTTCACCTAGGATGATAGTTCTTTGCAGATCAGTTTTGCGTCCTCTTTTCTTTATTTCTTTGAGGATTTTCTTTCCGTCCCGTGGACTACCTGCTTGTATGCCTAAACATCTACTGTGTTGCGCTTTGATGAGAACCCCTTCTAGCCGATCTATTTCCCAGGGAGGTATGTTGTTGTATTCTTTCTGCTTGCATGCTGTTTCAAGTTTGAGAATATCCAGGCCATCTAGACTCACAGTCTCTGGCTCTTCCTCCATTATTATAGGGAGGTTCTGGGGATCCTTTGTGCTACCATCTTGCAGGCTCAAAGCTAAGGCTGCATAAAGATCCATTGCAGAGGGTTGCAGGTCCACTTCTGAAGCCGGGATTTTCGAGTCTGAAGAGAGAGGGAGTCCCTTGGGCGAGGAGGAAGAGGGATCCATTAGAGATTTGAGATGTTGGGATTATAAAGGGTGAGCTGGGGAGGCTTGAGAGTCATTCGAAGGCTTATCTGAGGGGGCTTGAGGGGTGAGGATTTGAAAGCGGTTTTGGGATTCAGTCATCTTGGAGCTTGAGGGAGCTGCCGAGTGATTTTTGGCATGCCTTCGGTGAGTGGTCACTTTTGTGAAGCCTTCTGAGTCTTTAGGAGCTTCATTGGCATCAGGTTTGATCTGAATGTTCAAGGGGCACTCCCTAAAGAGATTACCATGTTCATGGCGTTTGCGACATCGAAAAGGGATGTGTTCATAGTCTAATGGTTGATTCCACTCAAAATCATCATGAAAGAGACTTATCGAGTCTGCAAGGGTTTTTTTCAGTTGCATCTGGACGAAGATCCTGGCGTAGGAGGTGAATCTTCTATTCTTGGTTTCCTCTGCCACTTTGATGAAGGTGCCAATGTTGTCTCCAATGTCCTTTAATGCTTCTTCTCTCCAGTATTCCGAAGGCAGGGAATACATACGGATCCATACTGGCGCATGACTAAGATCCTCTGTATCTGGATTAAATCTAGGCTTCCAGTCTCGGAGGAAAAGACCCGAGGAGTTGAAGAAGTACGGGCCACCTTCAAAGATTCTTGTCTTATCCTCCAAGCAGTAAAATATTGCTGTAAAGAAGCCTTTGGGGCCTAATAGCAGGGAGACCTGTCCTTTGGGCTTTCATTTGGAGGCGATCCACCCGTGTAGGGCTTTTTTAGTAGGCCAGAAGCCAAGAAATTTTCCAGTCAGAGCGTGGTCCTTCAGGTATTGTATTTCTCCATTGATTCGATGACTGGGCAGCTCCACTTTGATTCGTTCTGTGGCCTTTGGAATACAGGTAGTCAAGGTCGCCTTTGGCTGTGACGCCTCCGTCTCAGTATCTTCTTTTTCCCACATGTCTGGAATCTCCATAGTTGCATCATTCCGTGCTGGGCTCTGATCACGGCTAGAGTTGTTGCGAGTTGAAAACAGAGGTACTGAGAAGGCTGAGAAGTCCGCTGGTCGTGATGATGAAGGAGGGGGGGGGGGGAACTGGCCCCACCCCTCCTGCCGGGTGGGTCATAGTGAACTAAAAACTAGACGCCCGTAGACTGGACGGCCAGAGGCACTGTGCAGATAGGCGATGCGAAGGTTGCAGGGGCGCAGGTATGATCATTTGCTGCAGAGGTCAGAGCGCAGCGGCTAGGGTTTTTCAAAATAAATTATTATTAAGTAATATAAAAAAATATTATGTTAATATTCATGGAAATTTCTTTTAATAAAGTTTATAGTAAATGATAAAATGTCTTTTATATATTTATAAAATTTATATTATTTGGATTAAAAACTTTTTACATATTAATTATTTAAAATATTGATATAGTTAATATTTTTATAATAAACTTTTTATATATGAAGTTTGTGAAATAATGAGAGGTAATATATATAGAGAAGGTAATTCAAAATATTTTTTATATAAAAAATTTGGGAAGTTATTTTTATATTTTTATGAATCATATATATATAGAGCATTGGTTGAATTTGGGATTACATAATTTTTTAATGGGAAAGTTAAAAGGGGAGAATCTATCTTGATTCTATTGAAAGTTATTAAGTTGAAAAGTTGAAAATTTTAAAAGAGTAGAATCTATCTTTATCCTTCATATAAACAAGGTTTTTAATTTGGTAATGAGGTACGATTTCTCTAAGCTTTAGACACATAGTCTTATTGTGTTTATTTTTAAGAGTGGGGATAAAAGTATTCCATCTAATTCTAAGACCATTATGGTTGGTCACATTTTAGCTGGAAAAGAAGATTAGCTTTTGGTTTGAGAACCATGGTAAAAAGCTAAAGGTCAAGCAATGTTTAAGAGATACCATTGAATTGGGGACTATCTTATTACCCTTAGAATAATTGTAGAGTAGGATAATTGTATATGAATTTCACAATAATATAACTGATCTCTTTTTTTGTTTTGTTGACGTTGGAAAAAATTTTGACATCATCCTTAGAACAAAGCTATGGAAGAGGCTTAAAGAGATAATGGTTCCTCCTGGGTTGAGGGTCATTGTGGCAATGTTGTATCTCTAATGTTATTACCAAGCTCACGATCACTAAGGGTTAGCCTAAAGAAATTAAATGAAATATTGAATTCAAGCAAGGGTTTCCCTTATCCCCTACCCTTTTTGCCATATACATTGATAATAGAGAAGAGTGCTTGGAAGATGCAGGTTATGTTCGCCCCACACTCACTAGTATGGTCATAACTCTTGTCCTTTATGCTAATTATATTCTATTTGCAAGGATCCATTACAATTTTGGAAAGCATTTCATAATGCTCCAAGATTTTTGTTCCAAGATGGGTAAGATTATTAATACCGACAAAAGTAATGCCATGATAATTAAATCCAAAAAGATAGTCTATAGTACTTTTATTTATGACAAAAACTCCTTAGTGAAAGTTCCTTTATACAAATATGTGGGAATTAACATCCATCATAAGCTCAATTGGAATTATAGAATTGAGAAAAGTATAAATGGAGGTTGAAAATTTTGCTATGGGCTTGAAAACCACTGTAAGTTTGTAAACCTTTGGATTTGTGATAAAGAAAAAGCTCGTCTTTGAGACTTTCATCATTCAGATTGTTATTTTATATGGATGTGAGACTTGATGTTGCAATATATCCAAAGAGTTGTCGAGGATGGATCCAAAAACAATTTATAACCTACAACCTCAACATTAAAAGAAATACTCTCTACCATATCCTCCTAATTAAAGCAACCCTTCCTCGTTGAAAGCATGTCCTCATTGAAAGCATGACCATGACTAGTTATCTTATGTATAAGAATATGTTAGACAAAATGGATGCTAAGAGATTTTGTAAAATTGCTTCTAATCTAGCCAAAAGCCCCACCTTTGGCTCAAGTGAGAGTGGCATAAGGATGTGTAGACTGGCCCATTCGAGAACAAAGGAGGAGATGATATTGTAAAATTTAGATCATATTAAAAATATTACTTCCAAATTTAAATAGAAGTTGCGGGGCACTAAAAAACTAGAGAGAAAAATGAAACTAATATATTACAAGGAAATGATCAACCCCAAGTTTGAAAACCAAATTAATTTTTTGCCCTTAAAAAAGAAAATGGACATTGCAAAGATAAAAAAATAATTCTCATAATAATATATTGAGTTGCTCAATTCCCAAAATACCATCGTACTTGTGTAATCCTAAAAGAGTTGAAGATGACAAACATTTTCTTTTAGATTATCCATCTTATACTTACTCACATTATCACATTAGATTTATTTTTGTCATACTACTAGCTTTCTTGACTATTTAAGTCAATAAAGCTATGATGATTTAAGAGCATTTATCTCATTTTTTAAAAAATAAAAATAAAATACTAAAAAATTTAGAATCTTATAATTCTGTAAACCATATAAATCTTAATAAACATTAATCACGTTGAATATATATTATATAAATCTTAATAAACATTAACGATCATCATATTATATATATAATTCATTAATCCCCATTATGTTTTATATATATATAAACTTCTTATTTTTATTAATAAGTGAAATTATTGATATAATATTTTAGTTATAAAATTTTAATATACGCTTTCCAAAAATAAAATGAAATAAATAACGTATTTGCAGAATCTTTGAGCTATCTTAAATTTCAGGTAATTTTGAATACTAACGACTTGTAGACAGTGATTCAGTCTTCACACTTAATAAATGCAGGACTTTTTATATATCAGATAAATATCAATTTACAAATACTTTTCATTGATGATATAAGTCGACATTACAAATGGGAAGAATGTTATAGAAGGTATTGAGTATTCTACTCATAAATCTTTATACATTATGTAGAGGATTCCATTGGTATAAATGCCTCACATCGAATGGAAATGAGGCTGAATCGCCTGCTAAGAAAACTATGCTCTGGACATTTTATGCTAAGCATACTGCACACGAACCTACTGATAAGCACAATTTATCCCGAAACCGTATAATACACCCTCTTAATTACACACTTTGGTAGGCAGAATCGAGAATAAAGCTAAGCGTGCATCAGAGCTGCGGCATCATTTCTCAGATACGCAGCGGCATTGAACTTGAGCTCCGTTTGACAGCGATCCTCTTCTCCCTGCCTTAGTGTTCGTCCCTCGCTCATATTCCTCACAAACCACATGAAGCGACGCCAGTTCTCGCTCTGAAACATTTGCTGGTTCATCCTCAGATACGTGAAAGCACACATCTGGGACTCGCTATCATTACTATCACGCGGCTTGATATTTGAATTGTGCATGATTTGGGCGTATGCACTTCCATCGAACCTCTGCAACGCATTCTCCCCAGCAAGGCCCACACCTGTTTTCCTGGTAGCCTCCGTAACCTGTCTCAGAAGCCCCTCCGGACTGCACCGTGCGTGCTGTGGCTGCTCTTCATCTTTCATCTCGAAGCAGGTGAAGTTCAGAACAGTTCGGTGTTTCTTAAACAGGCGTGCAATGGGGAGATAACCATCGCTTTCTCTGGTGTTATAGTACCCTGCAGTCAGCTCTGCAGCGTGAGATTTTGAGCCGTAGTGCCAGTGGATCCCTGCAACTTTTCCAGATAATTTGGCACCGCTGCCCCTGAAAACGCCTTCTGCAGCACTCAGAATTCTGTCACCATGAGCAAGTAACATTTCCGAATACCAATTGAGAAAGAATCTGCCATAATCGGTGTCCCATGTTCCTTCTCTCCAAAAGAAGCCAGTGTCTTCCGGAAACTGGTTATAATTCCCTGAATCTTGAGGGCAGTCTAGCCCCCACTCGCCATTCCCAACGGCCTCTGCACGGGCTCTTAAGGACGCCTTCATGTACTGTACAAAAATTGGATTCCAAACATTTAGGTGGTTACTGTAATTTTAAGTCGGTCATACAGAGAAATATATTGGATTCTCGTATTTGTATCACAGATTTGAATTTCCCATTGTCCAGGAAGAGGAAAGCTGATTTACCTTGTCATAGCACTGAAATTCGCCAATCCCAGGGAAACGCCAGGTGCCGTTGCTCTCAGGATATGAGGGATACCTCAGCTCTCCACAAGGCCCCATTCCAACTTGAATTTCCTGCATATTTGTCAAACTTGCAATCTCAGGAAGGTAACAAACAAAACCTGTTCGGATCAAGCGCAGATTTGAAATGGAAATTAAATCTACGTTTCAATTAATTGGAGAGAGAATTAGATGGGCATACCACTATGACTTTTCCGAGCATATCTCTGAACGTATCTCTGAAACTTCTCATATAATCTGCGTATACCTGAATCGGCGTTCTTCCCTTAAGCACAGGCAGGGTGTCGCATCCTAACGAGATATACTCTTTGTTTCTCCTTCCACCCTTGTCGGTGTATACCAAATCTGGATTACTCTCGACTTCTTCCAAAGCCCAGCGAGGTAAGGGAATACTACATCCACAACAGAACAAACAGCAGTATAAGTAAAGCACAATGACGGCCTTAACATGATAAACTTGAGCCTCAAACTCTTCTTTCAGAATTTCCGTGCTCGTTTTCGCCCAACAAATTTTGTGGGGCATCGCCATTCCCGGGGTGGGCTACAATTCTTCCCTAATATGAACAGGACTGGCGAAGAGCTAAGAAACTTTTTGAAGCTGCTCTGCAAATAGCTGAACCGACTATTTAATTGGCTAGCTAAGTACAAATTGAATTTGATTCCGGACTGTTATGCCCCGAAACATTTCAATCTCTCAATTCTTTGGTACCGACTAGGTAGTTAAGTGTTGTGGGCGTTAAAAAATTGATATTGAGCGCAGTAGAAAAAATTTGACATATTTGTACATAACGGAATTGGGGATACATCAGTCACTCATACAAAAAACGCTTGGAAAGATTAAGACAATATGCTTACTTGCAAGTATCGCCAACGTTTCCTCCACATTGATGGAAAGACATTACTGCCTGAAGCTTCAACCCATGCTTGCTAACCATTTCAACGAGCTCCTTATATCCGGACCAGTTGTAGTTACCAGGGCCATCTTTCTCCACCAAACCCCACCACACGTCCACCATTACGCCTTCCACTCCTCCACTTTTCAGCGCCATGAGGCTAGCATTCAGGGCGCGCCTTCGATTAAGGGTGCCATTGGCTTTCACCGTATCCAGAGGCAGCATCACAAAAACCGGCACTCCTTGAATCGCTACTTCACTAATAGCAGGGCTTTGGTGCATTGACTCTTTCTCAACAACAGTCTGGGTTTGCACACAGTAGGCCTTACACAACCCGGTCCTCTGCTGCTGTGAAATTCTCAAAGAAGGCAGCGCATTCATTCCACAAACCTCTTTCCTGGGATTTTTCAGGCTTATCTTCGGACCGTGTACTTGCTGCGCAAAACATTCAGAGCGACAGAGGATGTTATTGCTAGAATTGGAAGAACACGTAAAAGTGAGACTAAACATTTTCGACAGATCTATGGGCAGCTTAACAGAGCTAATTCTTAATGACTCTGAGAGCTGCTATTACTAAGGCAGGTAAAGGGATAACTTGAGACCTTGCTGGAGGTTTATTCTTATAGGAGGTGGGCACTGGGCATGGCTACTGAACTTTCGGAGCAGCCCACCAGCGGCCAGAGGCCAAGCTCGTGGGCTCGCCAACTGTCATCATATTAGTGGTGAAATTGATGCCGAAACTGCACGCAAAGGCTTAAGCCGTTAAGATTGCACTCAAAGAGATGGACACAGGTCAAAGAGGTCCCACGTTGATGCAAGTACCAATGAACAAGATATTTTGGTGCCACGTTGATAGTTATTTTATGTGGGTGGATATCAATCTGATTTCATGCACATAATCGCTGAATCCTGCTTTGATTGATTACGTTAACGGCAAGATTTAAGTTCAAGTTATGCTATCAAAGAAAAGGGTACTTAATTCATCACGATATTTTGGGAACAAATATTTTTCATTAATATGAAACCAACGTTTTTTCTTTCTTGAAATAGTTCACCTATTATGTTCTCAACGACTTCTGTTTCACGGTTTTGCTATCAATGGCCACTAAAAAAAACCCACGCACATGTCCCCTAGAAATTAATGACACCACAGCTTCTATTTATCTATCTAAATTTCTCATTGGCAGATATTAAGTTATATTTTCCTATCAAACTTGATTCTCCTGGGTCCTTCTGCATCAGCACCAATAATTAAGTTAGGTGGGTGTAAGGCCCCTTCGAGTGGGCCCACCTATGAATGTTTGGTGAAAAAAAACCTATAATTGAGTCAGCTGGGCCTAAGGCCCCTTCCAGTGCAGTTCACGGGGAGCCTTCGTACTTGAAGACACGAAGGTACGGTCGCTGTGCTGGGGCCATTAAATGGACGTCATCCGTTGATGTTTGAACGATTTATAATTTGCCAACTCTACTAGTTCAACTAGTACTAGGGCTGAAGGATAAACTTTTGTATTATGCTCCCTTGCCAAAGCATTTTACTTCCGTGAGCTATGATTGTCGTGGGAGAACTATGGTTTTATCCGATGCGGATAACGGTAGTTTATATGGTTTTGAATACAGTAAAAAGTAAGTTTTTAAAGCATGTAGTCAGACACTCGTATTTAGAGTTGTGTGTTGTGTTTTTTTGTGCTAAATGAAGGGTAGCAAAGTTCTGGAAAAGTTGTCTTGTGCCATGAGGATTGGAGTTATTTATTTGGAAATTCTGGTGACGAATCTGGCGGAAGAAATTGAGGTTAAATCTTGATTTGTTGCAGTTAAAATGGTTTTTTAACTGCATATTTGGATTCAGCACCCTGAAAAACCCTGGGATGCTTTGATTGTGCAAAAACTAGCTATAAACTTTGTGATTCTAATAAATTGCTGCCGGATTTTGACCAAAAAAACCAACCGAAAAAACTTTCAAAAAATCTCATTATAAACAACGGCATCAGAATTACCCCAGAAATTGCCTTGGGATTTTGGGTTGGTTTGACCGACAAACTCTACTAGACTGTGGTCTGTTAGGGTGAATGTACCACTGTTTGAAGGAAATGATTGGAAGACGCCCAGAAATCCCCGCAATGTCAAAGTTGTTGAGAATACCCTTGAGTGCATGATTGGGCATTGCCCGACAATGTTCATATTGAAGAAGAGTGCAACCACAGAGAGGCCTGAATATCAATTTCCATATTTAATTTATGAATTTGTCTCCACAAATAATTAAAGCTCTCCCCACCATGAAATTGCATACTCTATTTTTGTAACTAGTAGTATTACTGAAGGAGAACTAGATGCGACACGACCAGATTATTTTTTATGATTTGTTGCATTATGTTGGTTTCTCGCAAGCCTCTGTGTGCTATTTAATCTTTGGAGTTGCCACTTTATGACCGTACACATACTAAATATTTTTAAATTGATATGTTATTTTCAGCGTGGATGGAGAAAGCATGATCAGTCTTCCCATAGAAATTTCAAATAGATAAACCAAGGAGAAGGTAAGGCAGAGAAGGTAGTAACGAAAGCTCAACACTGTTTTTCAAGGAAGAAAAATCCTTCATATTCTTCACGAAGCCATAATAAGAAGAAGTAGCAAAGTGTGTTGATGAGGAAGAAGATGTGTATGAGACCACAAAATGGGTTAGCCCTTCCCAACTACGTGATCTTTTCTTTCTCCGACTTGGATAACGAGCCCACACGAATTGGCATTCGTCTCCAGCATTTTCAGAGAAAGAAGTCGAAGTTTCAGAGATACTGACTGTTTGGATTTGCATGGAAAATCACCACCACAGAAGAAAGTTTAAGGGATTTGAAGGTGGCATCATCTTCTCCTTCTAAGTCCAAATATTTCATCTTTGATTCATGCCTCATCTCTTGTTTCTACTTCTACATCCATATTGGCTCTGATTCTGGGTACTTAGCTGTTGTTTTTTGCACTTATGGTTTGAAGAACAACGCGGAAGAAATAAGATTTGTGGAGGAGAAAAGGTTGCACTAGGTAAAATTGTCCAAAGTAAATATTCTTTGGTTACATTGTTTGAGAATATAACTTTGGTTCCAGATGTAGTAAACTTGCAAAGATGTATTCTAAAGGGTTGAGGAAGGATTAGTTAACAATTGCTAGCAGTTTTCATTTATGTGCAACATTTAATATTCTGTCTTCGAGATCACAAGATTTTTGACAAGTGTATTTAAGGTAGTAATAATTGTTTGTCATGCCAAGAAGCAATTGCTTTGGAAAATTATATTCAACAACTTTTATTTTCCAAAGTTAAAAGCAGCCAAGGTAAAAGTGCGTTGGAGTAACTCACACGATTGGCATAATTATGTTTTGAACCATATTTTAAAAGTAAAATATTTTATCTGTGGCATATTTTTGGCGAAAGTCTATAAGTTGTTTAGGAGGAAGCAAGTAGTGTCATTGTCTTTTTAGTATCACTGCCTTTGTGTACTTGAAGACCATTGTTACTTGTCGAATTATATTGTAAACTGACACTCGAGAGACTAAAGTGGCTCAAATTAAAAATATAATAGAAATCTTAAACAATCTCATTAGTTCCACTGTTGATGAAACTGTGAATATCAACAAAGTAAGTCTTGTTGATATTAGAGTTTGTTTATGTGATGCATTGGAGACAGTGGAATTTCTCCAGATTGAGTCTCAACTACAGTGAGACGAACCTAATTTCAAATAGCAGTGGAAGAGTAATGGAGCAACTTCAGGTGAAAATTTGGATACAATAGAAAGTAATGTTCAAGCAAGGGTGTGCAAGAGTCATTTGTATACATATGTGCAACTTGTCATTCCCAAAACCTTTATAAGGCAGTGGAAAAAATATTACACAAAACAAACATAGAACTAGTTTGAGATATAATGAGGATGTCCTAAATATATCTTTTCATATACCTGATTTTTCTAAACCTATACAATTTTGTAGTGTTGGATTTCTGGATGTTGTTGTTCCATAACAAATTGATCGATGTAACCAATGTAATAGAGTTGGACATGTGAAAGATAAATGTTTTGATCTTCACCCATGTGAGCATTATGGAAATCACAATCACCATTTAAACAAATGTTCCAGAAAGAAGACTTTTGCAAGACAGAAACTAAATTTTGCATGGATTTCTTCTTGGGATTAGTAAAAAGCAACCAAGAAGATTTACAAGTCATACCACAGGGTATGTTTGAGAGAGTTTATGAGTTTTGTAGTGATGAAAAGTACTTCATCTTATCACCCTATATATGGCAAGGGGGGAATTGTTGATGGTCTACTATAGGTTCGAAGATTTGTCAAGCGAGTTTGAGTCATAGATCCACAAGTGAGACTGAGCCACAACCTACATCAGTTAGAGCCAGAGTTGTAGCCAAAGAGACTTCAATTTTTACTCAATGAGTTGTTTGTGAATGAGCACTTCCAGATTCGGAATTGTTCGACGAACTACATTGATGGTTCCAAATTTGAAATTTTTTATTGACCTGAGAATTGCTATGAAGGTTCCAGATGTGGGTATTCTTTTTGGTTTTCTCTTAAAATATAACATACTTGGTTTGTGGTCATCCTTTAAAAACTATTTTTTAGATACATTCAACTCTTGGTTGAGATGCATTTTTTCATTTTGAGCTCTCATTCTTGGACTTTGATACATCCCTTCAGATTAAGGGGGGAATGTCAGAAATCTAATCCTCAAGATTAGGATTGTGTTATGGTGAGTGGTTATTAGAGTCCAAGAAGACTCAGAATTGAATCAATAGTTTTTTGATGTATTTATATGTACATTATGTACATCATTCTTTGAGATCAATATTTAATATACATTTGAATTTTGTTTCCAATTTATTGTCTTACATCTCCAATAAGTAACAACTAAAAAACTATTTACCGAAGGACCTGCCGAAATAAGAAACAAACTCCCCAAGATTTATAAGCTTTCATTCATTTTTTTTTCCCATGGAAAAAGTCGTAATTTTATTCATATGAAAAATTACATTTTGTAGATGCTTAAAGCATATGCAGATGGCTGTCCCTGTAATGACAGGAAACAAAAGTTACAATATAAAAGAAAAAATAAATTCCAGCTAGCCTATACTTTTTTGCTCTTCTTCTCCTCCTCCCTTCACCAACCTTTAGAGTTGGGAGTGGGCGTAAATATAGCTAGCTGGTTTTCCATTGTGTTCATTGGATGTTCTTTTCCAGATTCTGATCCTTCAGATCCATGAGTTTGTTTGATGCCGCTTACTTCCAGCTGAGGTTCTTTTTGTTGTTTCATATTGTCTGGCCCCAAATGAGTATCTCGGGTATTTCCTTCCTGTGTATATTTCTGTCCCATTTGTATGTCAGGTTCTAATTGGTTCCCTGTAGGTTCTGTCTGCATGTCCTCTTCTTCCAGCAGGTTGGTATGCTACCATCCTTTTGGATTTTTTTGTTGTTCCTTATTCCTTTTGGGGTCCTTCCTGGCCAGTGGGTAGGTGTATTGGAGATGCCCTGTTTGCATGTAGCTGCGGCATCTGAATGTTTTATTCTCATAGTCAAGCGGTTGAGTCCTCAATGTATTATTATAGTTCAATGTAATGTGATCAAGTAGCCCCTCACTCAGGTCCACTTCTACACATATTCTGGCAAATGTGAAAATTCCCCTGATAACTCTGTCTTCATCTATTTTTAGGAATTTCCCAAGGAATTCCCAATGGCTATTAAAAATTTGTGATGCCAGAAGTGTAGAGGGAGGTTATGTAGCCTCACCCAAATAGGAATTGTTGAGACTTTCATAGTATTTGCATCAAAATAAAAAAAACCAGGGGGTGGTGAAGAGGCCAGCATTGCCCCAAAACCAAGGCCCCTGATTGATAATACTGTCTCATTCTTGTTCTGTGTTGAATATAACTATGAAAAAACCTTTTGAGCATAGGTGAACTTCACAGCTAGGTGATCATGTGGACAAGATCCATTGATGTAGAGCATCGGATTTTGGCCAGAACCCATTAAATCTAGAGATAACAACATTTTTGGATAGATCAATGTGTAGACTAGTTACCTCTAGCAGAGTAACTTGGAGCATTGGAGATTCCAGTTTTTGTTCCACAATATAGGGACCTAGTAACTCTGGTGTTGGTCCTGGTTTGTGTTGCATTTTTTCCTTTCCTTTGATTGCGTTATGAAAGGAACCTATATTTTTAGAACTGGCTCCATTGTATCTGCTACGCAGTCTCAGATTAAGAATGATAGTTGAATCTTTGATGATACCATATTCTTGAAGTGTATGGGTATCCTGTAGACTACATCCTGTATATATCAGATTTTGGTATTTTGTGGGAATTCCAAGTTGAATCTGGATTTCCTTCTTTAACTCTTGAATATTCAGCCCCTTTATGAGCCGCATGCAGTGATGTCTTCCCCCTATCAATTTGATGAAGATTTGTATCAGATCTTCGCCCATGCAGTTTGAAACAACCTTTTTGGAGCCACGATCTATCAGATTGGGCGTTTTCTCTGTAAACCCAAATGAAAAACTGATTTTTGTATTATGTCCGCACCATGGTTCCTTTGGATTTGGTTTGTATGGGTCTTTTTTCAAGTACCCAGCCACTGCGTCAAGTTTTACTGGGTCCGTTGTAGTCGACCTCCATACATTTGCGCAGGACCTCCCCTGTATAGTTGAAAATAGGGATGCAGTAGGCCCCTCGGCCTATATCCACTCTCACACCGTCTTGTGGGCAACGAATCTGTTTCCAGGGTATATCTCTGGCCGATCTGGTTGATGCAGTGTGTCGACAACATTGCAGGTCATTCCAGGAACCCTAGCCATCTCCTCGCCGTCCTTTGGTCCTCCCTCCATGGACTTTTAGCTCTAAAAGACTCTAATGGAAAATTTATAAGATTTCATTCATGATTCAACAAAGTAGGGGATTTATCTTGGCCAAAACGAAAACCTATTTTTTTCTCTCTAACAAATACTTTTGCACCTTTTGCAATTGTGTTGGAGCAAAAATTAGTACCCTCCATAAACTGTTGAATCCATGAATATGTTAAAGCCAAAAATTACAAAGTGGAAATTTGGGTATATTACAATATATATCCTGAAAATTGATATTATATGAATTAATTACATAAGAGTAATAATGAAAATATTTTACAAGTGAAGTTTATGTGGCTAAATGTCAATTCTCCAACACCTTTATTAGAGGAAGTAATGCTTCCAATATTTTTTCCAAATAATATCTAATAATCAAATAATGAGGTGGTGATTTATAGTTACCTTTAAACTAGTATTCATCACTCATTCCAACCACTGAAATGGTCTAGATATCAATGCATATTTTGTACATAATAAAAGTGGTCATCTTTTAGGAGAAATTTTTGGTGGACAAATTTTTGGACTAACCTGGTGATCTTATAAGGGTGTGAAGGCCTTCACCTAACATCCAATCCCTTTCCTCGATCCCATAAGCATTTAGCACCATTTTGTGATCTTTCTTCAAGAAGGTATCCTATCTTGCAAAACCTAAATACCTTCCCTGATATTCTATCTACATACAACAAATCTTGTTCTGCAATGGTAATTGTGTACTCCAGCTCCAGGTAACAAGATACTAGAAATCAAAGAGAACATTGAAGGGCACAAAACTAAATCTCAATAGTGGTTGACAATAGTAAGGTTGGAACTACCAACCCAATATAATTTTATCTACTTGTGTCTTCTTAGAGACACTGGTTGGGCTTTGATCCTAAGTCTAGCAAGGTCAAGGATCAACTTTCTGTTAATTTAGTGTTGATCGTCTTCCAATGGTTAGAGAATACAATGTCGATGAAAGAGGCTACAAACTAGTAATCAATCAATTTTCCTTATAAGAGGGAATCACATACATATAATTGTCTCTTGTTTTAGTATCACCAAAAATATCAACAAGAACACATCCCATCCTTGAAATGATGATACTATCCGGCGTCCCTCACAATAACTTATCGCCCTGCAATTTTATAAATGAGTTTGGAAGCAGTATGAAAATCACCAAAAACATGAAGATTCTTGATGATTTGAATAGGAATTCTCCCAGGAATACTAATAAGCCCAAACATAATTTCTAGTTTCTCTCTACGATAGGATAAAAATTGTTCTTTCTATTGATCCTCTACATCATGTACAACTAAGTTTGTATCGGGAACATACCCTTCCTCCTTCATCAACTTGGTTAATTCCTCCAGCTTCTCATAGATAACAGTTATTTGTGGATGCCTTTTGTCTCTAAAAGTGAAACTATGCACCCTAACTTTGACCTCAATCCAACTAACTCTTGGTTCCTTTTTCAGTCCTTTATCTTTCATCTTTTTCCTCACATTTCTAAGACAATCCCACCTTCTAGTTGCAACATATACATTGGACAAAAGCACATATGCTAGAGCATCTTGTGGTTCGAACTTGAGAATATGTTATGCTGCCAATTTCCCTAAATCCACATTTCAATGGCAAACAAAAAGGTCCACCATCCCAAAGAATTTGGTTCAAACAACCTTTTCTTTATAAAATCTTCAACCTCATTCAATTTCCCAGCATAACCAAGAAGGTCAGCCCTACACACACAATGCTCCATTATTACTGTAATTTCATAATTTCGATCAATGGAATTGAACAACCTATGCCCTTCATCCACTAATCCAATACTACTACAAGTCGACAGAAAAAAAATAAAGGTAATATTATTTAGCTTCACACCTACTTGTTGCATTTGTTTGAAGAGTTGGAGAGCCTCTTGGCCATATACATGATGCGCATATCTAGAAATATTTTGTTCCACAAGGAAACAACACATTTACATTTTTTGTCAAATACTTTTCGTGCATTTCCCAAACTTCCACACTTTGTATACATGTCAACAATAGCATTTCCAATAGAGATATCTATGTCAAGCCTACTTTGGATAGAAAAAGAATGACTTGCTTTCCAATTTCTAGGACTGCTAAGTTTTCACAAGCACCAATGACGCTAGCAACAATAAATTGATCTAGCTTCAAACTTTCTTGTAGAATTTCGCCAAAGATTTTCAATGCCTCTTCCCAATACCCATTCTAGGTATATCCTAGAATCAAGGAAGTCCATGAAATCAAGTTGCATTTATCTATTTTGATAAAAACCTTACAAGTAGACTTGATGCTTGCAAAATTTGTATACATATCAATAAGATATGTTGCAACCGAGATATTGGACTCATTGCGAATTTTGATTATGTATTTGTGGATGCATTCACCTTGTCCTACATCTACTGGGCTAACACATGTCCTGAGAACACTAGGTAAAGTGAACTCATTTGGCTCATACCCACAAGATGCATCTGAACAAATAGTTTTAGGTTCTCCTTTCCATGAAAATTCAGCGTGCATCCCTCTATTATTTCATTCCATGAAACAACATCTCTAGCAAACATTATGTTAAACACATGAAATGCATCAACTGTACTATTACATTTTCCATACATTTCAACAAGGCCACTCTACACATAGAGACTTATGCCAAATCCAGCCCTGACATTATAAGCATGAACCATCTTTCCATGTTTAAGGGTTTTTAGGTTGGAATAGGAAAGAAGTATACTTATGAAGGTATAATCTTTTTCACCCATTCCTGTCCTGAACATTTCACAAGAGAGTTTCAAAGCCTCCTTTCCATGTTCATGTTGGGCATATCCAATAATCATTGCACTCCATGACACTACATTTTGTATAGGAATTTCATCAAAAATTTTGCAACAATGGTGCAACATTACACATTTACAATACATGTCAACAAGTGCACTCCTTAGAAAGACGCCAGACTCAAATCCAAACTTGTTGATTTCGCAATGAATTGTCGTGCCCAATTTAAGAGCTACTAGACTAGTGCATGCCCGTAAAAACTTGAAAAAGTGAACTGGTCTAGTTTGAACCCTTCCAATTGCATTTTATGAAACAACTATACAACCTCATTACTATTCCCACTCTATACACATCTGGTTATCATTGAATTCCAAGAACCTATATGCATTTCGAGCATTTTATTGAACACTCTGAAGGCTAACTCTATACACTTAAACTTGATATACATGTCAACAAGAGAAATACCCACAATGACATCTAAGAATATCCCAATTTTTACAATATTCCCACGAATTTGTTATCTAAGTCCAATATTTCTTAGGCTACCACATGATCTTAGAAATAAAACCAACATTAATGAATTTTCCATAATTCCCAACTCAAGAATTCTATTGTAAACCTTCATTGCCTTCTCCGGTTGCCCATTTTGAGTATATCTTGCAATCATAGCAGTCCATGTGACTACATTTGGCTCACACATTTGGTCAAATACCTTGCAAAATCCTTCCATGTAGTCTCTTTTGGCATACATATCTGCAAGATCAGTACCCACAAACATGTCTACCTTGAATCCAATTTCAACAATGTAGGCATGAACCTGTAAGCCTTGATCCAGCGTTGCTAAACTCGAGCACACTCTCAACACACTACTGAGAGTGAACATTGACCAATGGAGACATTGCACAAATGGGATCATCAGGTCCATGGGAACAATGTAAATGTTGTGAAGATGTTGCACAAATGGGATCATCAACCCCACGGGAACAATGGAAATATTGTGGAGATGTTGCACAAATGGGATCATTAGAACATTGAATCATAACATGAAAATATTCCCTATGATTCTAGTACAATGAATTCGTAGTGCACCCCATGAAAATATACCTAGGAATTCCACAATTATTGCAAATTGACACATTTGGGAAATCATGAGAAAAATTCCCAAGCCACTTGTGGTTCTTGCAAGCATCATCCAACATGGAGTGACGAAAATCCCTCATTTAGGGTGTGTCACCGTAATATGTTTGATCACTAACGGCTCTATTATATATTTAGTGGGTCCCTCTTTGTATACTATCCCCATCCGTATTGACTCCACTTCAAAAACTCTCAACTGCTTCAACCACATAAGAAAAATTCACCCCTCTTCTTTCGATACTCATTCCTCTGTTCTCAGACTCCATGCCTTAGTGAACCCTAACAACAAAACTGATCTTTCAATCCCTCACTATGGATTTGAAGTTTTGTGATGTTTGTAAAAAAATTCAGAGAAAGGTTACTTGAATTATCCAGAAGCAGCTCGAGAACCCTCAACGCTTCCAAAATGGAGGGAAAATGTCCATGTATTTTCTCCTATTCTCTTTCCTCCTCATCTAGTTCTGAAGGGAAATTTCAATCATCGTACCAATTCCACTCGTCGACAATGGTTCTTTCCCAGATGTATTTGACATGTATCAAATTATGGTTGCGTCAAGGATAAAGAAAATGGAAGGCTCCTATTGGTTGGGGTGAACAATGTCTACTCACCCGAAGCCTGCAGAGAAAATGACAATTGGAAATAATATATATAAATTTAAGTATTATTTATTATACAGATAGGTGCATTTTTGTGCTTAGAGGCACTCCCCAACTGAGTAAGAAATAGATGTAATCTCTTGTCCTATAAACATTTTGACTAGGACAAATTACATATTTTGTTTTTGTTTTGTTTTTTTTTTTTAATTTAAGATAAATTTAAATAAAAAATAAAGTTAATAACGTGAATATTTCTAATCGTTAAAATAAAAATAACTTCATGGTATCCACCCATGGTATGAGAGAGGAATATGGCCTATTTAAAGGGGGAAATTAAACCAACCTAGATCCATCTTAACTCTAGATCTATCAAGCACTGAGAGGGATCAAATCTCTTAAGATGCAAATCTCTTTTAAAGTGAAATGAAATCTTGATCCATATTGGAACTTAGTAGATCCGGAGTTAAGATAGATCTAAGTTGGTTTATATAATCTAGTATGAGGATGTTGTGTGATTTTTTCCATGTTTAACGTGGAGTTCACAAGTTTCATATATATATATATATATATATATTATATATATATATATTAAAAGTTAATAACTAATTGTTAAGTTAAATATTAAACTTATATTCTTGAAAATTGGCACACGAGTATGAAAATTGTTTGCCAAACAATGTGGAGCTTGGTACTTTATAATTTTATAGGTATAAAGTACACTAGTTTTTAATGGAAATCCCAAAACAATAGAAATATTGTGAAAATGTTGTACAAATCCACAGTAATAATAGAAATCTCGTGTTTCATAATGTTTGGGATGTTTGGGTAAAGTGCAATTACCAAATATTCAAAGACACCATGTCAATCCTTTTCACCCACCTTGCTTGTCCAATAAAACCTTTGGAGTACCTTTTCCAGCAAATTTATAGGTTATTTGAGAAGAAAAAAGGACAAAGAAACAAATGTCCTCTGCGGTTAGAGATATATCAACAATTGCAATCTTCTTGGAAGGTAATAGGTCAAGGTTAATCCAAACCTGATTTTTTGTTTTTAAAACTTGGCTATTATTCATTTTTTGTTAGACAACTAATCTTTAGGATTAGGTTTGTGTTATGGTGAGTGGTTATTAGAGTCCAAAAAGACCCGAAACCGAATCAATAGTTTTTTGATGTATGTATATGTACATTGTGTACATCATTCTTTGATATCAATATTTAATATACATTTGAATTTGGTTTCCAATTTATTGTCTTACAGTGAGTAAAGACTTATCTACCTTGTCAAATACCTTAGTTCACAAGTTTTGTGACCTTCCTTAGAGCCACTAGTTTTGTGGCCTTCGTGAATGCTCCTTGATGGTTGTTGCAGTTGTGAAACGCTTGGTGAAACCATGAATGTTGTTTGTCGGATGCATATAACTGCAAGACTCGTTTCTTTTTTGAGTTGAATGAAATCATATGAGGAGGTCTGCGTGAAACCTATGCGAACGAAGATCATCATTCAGACACTCGTATTTAGAATTGTGTGTTGTGCTTTTTGTGCTAAATGAAGGGTAGCAAAGTTCTAGAAAAGTTGTCTTGTGCCATGAGGATTACGCTAGAAATTGCCTTGGGATTTTGGGTTGGTTTGACCTACAAACTCTACTAGACTATGGTCTGATATGGTGAATGTACCACCGTTTGAAGGAAATGATTGGAAGACGCCCAGAAATCCCCGCAATGTCAAAGTTGTTGCTAATACCCTTGAGGGCATGATTGGGCATTTCCCGACAATTTTCATATTGAAGAAGAGTGCAACCACATAGAGGCTTGAAAATCAATTTCCATATTTAATTTATCAATTTGTCTCCACAAATAATTAAAGCTCTCCCCACCATGAAATTGCATACTCTATTTTTGTAACTAGTAGTATTACTGAAGGACAACTAGATGTGACACGACCAGATTATTTTTTATGATTTGTTTCATTATGTTGGTTTCTCGCAAGCCTCTGTGTGCTATTTAATATTTGGAGTTGCCACTTTATGACCGTACACATACTAAATATTTTTAAATTGATATGTTATTTTCAGCGTGGATGGAGAAAGCATGATCAATCTTCCCATAGAAATTTCAAATAGATAAACCGAGGAGAAGGTAAGGCAGAGAAGGTAGTCTCAAAAGCGCAACACTATTTTTCAAGGAAGAAACATCCTTCATATTCTTCACGAAGCCATAATAAGAAGAAGTAGCAAAGTGTGTTGATGAGGAAGAAGATGTGTATGAGACCACAAAATGGGTTAGCCCTTCCCAACTACCTGATCTTTTCTTTCTCCGACTTGGATCACGAGCCCACACGAATTGGAAATCGTCTCCAGCATTTTCAGAGAAAGAAGTCGAAGTTTCAGAGATACTGTTTGGATTTGCATGGAAAATCACCACCACAGAAGAAAGTTTAAGGGATTTGAAGGTGGCGTCATCTTCTCCTTCTAAGTCAAAATATTTCATCTTTGATTCATGCCTCATCTCTTGTTTCTACTTCTACATCCATATTGGCTCTGATTCTAGGTACTTAGTTGTTGTTTTTTGCACTTATGATTTGAATAACAACGTGGAAGAAATAAGATTTGTGGAGGAGAAAAGGTTGCACTAGGTAAAATTGTCCAAAGTAAATATTCTTTTGTTACATTGTTTGAGAATATAACTTTGGTTCTAGATGTAGTAAACTTGCAAAGATGTATTCTAAAGGGTTGAGGAAGGATTAGTTAACAATTGCTAGCAGTTTCATTTATGTGCAACATTTAATATTCTGTCTTCGAGATCACAAGACTTTTGACAAGTGCATTGAAGGTAGTAATAATTGTTTTTCATGCCAAGAGGCAATTGCTTTGGAAAATTATATTCAACAACTTTTATTTTCCAAAGTTAAAAGCAGCCAAGGTAAAAGTGTGTTGGAGTAACTCACAGGATTGGCATAATTATGTTTTGAAGCATATTTTAAAAGTAAAATATTTTATCTGTGGCATATTTTTGGCGAAAGTCTATAAATTGTTTAGGAGGAAGCAAGTAGTGTCATTGTCTTTTTATTATCACTGCCTTTGTGTACTTGAAGACCATTGTTACTTGTCGAATTATAAAGCGGCTCAAATTAAAAATATAATAGAAATCTTAAACAATCTCATTAGTTCCACTGTTGATGAAACTGTGAATATCAACAAAGTAAGTCTTGTTGATATTAGAGTTTGTTTATGTGATGCATTGGAGACAGTGGAATTTCTCCAGATTGAGTCTCAACTACAGCGAGATGAACCTAATTTCAAATAGCAGTGTAAGAGTAATGGAGCAACTTCATGTGAAAATTTGGATACAATAGAAAGTAATGTTCAAGCAAGGGTGTGCAAGAGTCATTTGCATACATATGTGCAACCTGTCATTCCCAAAACCTTTATAAGGCAGTAGAAAAAATATTACACAAAACAAACATAGAACTAGTTTGAGATATAATGAGGATGTCCTAAATATATCTTTTCATATACCTGATTTTTCTAAACCTATACGATTTTGTAGTGTTGGATTTCTGGATGTTGTTGTTCCATAACAAATTGATCGATTTAACCAATGTAATAGAGTTGGACATGTGAAAGATAAATGTTTTGATCTTCACCCATGTCAGCATTATGGAAATCACAATCACCATTTAAACAAATGTTCTAGAAAGAAGACTTCTGTAAGACAGAAACTAAATTTTGCATGGATTTCTTCTTGGGATTAGTAAGAAGCAACCACAGAGATTTACAAGTCATACCATAGGATATGTTTGAGAGAGTTTATGAGTTTTGTAGTGATGAAAAGTACTTCATTTTATCACCCTATATATGACAAGGGGGGAGTTGATGGTCTACTATAGGTTCGAAGATTTGTCAAGTGATTCTGAGTCATAGATCCACAAGTGAGGTTGAGCCACAACCTATATCAGTTAGAGCCAGAGTTGTAGCCAGAGAGACTTCAATTTTTACTCAATGAGTTGTTTGTGAATGAGCACTTCCAGATTCGGAATTGTTCGACGAACTACATTGATGGTTCCAAATTTGACATTTTTTATTGACCTAAGAACTGCTATGAAGGTTCTAGACGTGGGTATCATTTTTAGTTTTCTCTTAAAAGCTAACATACTTGGTTTGTGGTCATCCTTTAAAAACTATTTTTGAGATACATTCAACTCTTGGTTGAGATGCATTTTTTCATTTTGAGCTCTCATTCTTGGACTTTGATACATCCCTTCAGATTAAGGGGGGAATGTTAGACACCTAATCCTCGAGATTAGGATTGTGTTATGGTGAGTGGTTATTAGAGTCCAAGAAGACTCAGAAATTGAATCAATAGTTTTTTGATGTATTTATATGTACATTATGTACATCATTCTTTGAGATCAATATTTAATATAAATTTGAATTTTGTTTCCAATTTATTGTCTTACATCTCCAATAATTAATAACTAAAAAACTATTAATCGAAGGACTTGCCCAAATAAAAAACAAACTCCCCAAGATTTATAAGCTTTCATTCATTTTTTTTTCCTGTGGAAAAAGTCGTAATTTATTCAAATAAAAAATTACATTTTGTAGATGCTTAAAGCATACGCATATGTTTGTCCTTGTAATTACAGGAAAAAATGGTTACAATATAAAAGAAAAAATAAATTCCAGCTAGCCTATACTTTTTTTCCCTTCTTCTTCTCCTCCCTTCACCAACCTTTAGAGTTGGGAGGGGGTGCAAATATAGCTAGTTGGTTTTCCATTGTGTTCATTGGATGTTCTTTGTCAGATTATGATCCTTTAGATCCATGAGTTCGTTTGATGCCGCTTACTTCCAGCTGAGGTTCTTGTTTCTATTTCATATTGTCTGGCCCCAAATGAGTATCTCGGGTATTTCCTTCCTGTGTATATTTCTGTCCCATTTGTATGTTAGGTTGTAATTGGTTCCCTGTAGGTTCTATATGTATGTCCTCTTCTTCCAGCAGGTTGGTATGCTACCACCCTTTGGGATTTTTTTGTTGTTCCTTCTTCCCTTTGGGGTCCTTCCTGGCCAATGGGCATGTGTATTGGAGATGCCCTGTTTGCATGCAGCTACAGCATCTGAATGATGTATTCTCATAATTAAGCGGTTGAGTCCTCAATGTATTATTGTAGTTCAATGTAATGTGATCAGGTAGCCCGTCACTCAGGTCCACTTCTACACATTCTGGCAAATGTGAAAATTCCCCTGATAACTCTACCTTCATCTATTTTTAGGAATTTCCCAAGGAATTCCCAATGGCTATTAAAACTTTGTGATGCCAAAAGTGTAGAGGGAGGTTATGTAGCCTCACCCAAACAGGCATGGTTGAGACTTTCATAGTATTTGCATCAAAATAAAAAAAAAACCAGGGGGTGGTGAAGAGGCCAGCATTGCCCCAAAACCAAGGCCCATGATTGATAATATTGTCTCATTCTTGTTCTGTGTTGAATCTAACTATGAAAAAACCTTTTGAGCATACGTGAACTACACAGTTAGGTGATCATGTGGACAAGATCCATTGATGCAGAGCATCGGATTTTGGCCAGAACCCATTAAATCTACAGATAACAACATTTTTGGATAGATTAGTGTGTAGACTAGTTACCTCTGGCAGAGTTACTTGGAGCATTGGAGATTCTAGTTTTTGTTCCACAATATAGGGACTTGGTAGCTCTGGTGCTGGTCCTGGTTTGTGTTGCATTTTTTCCTTTCCTTTGATTGTGTCATGAAAGGAACTTGTATTTTAGAACTAGCTCCATTGCATCCACTACGCAGTCTCATATTAAGACTGATAGTTGAATCTTTGATGATACCATATTCTTGAAGTGTATGGGTATCCTGTAGACTACGTCCTGTATATATTAGATTTTGGTATTTTGTGGGAATTCCAAGTTGAATCTGGATTTCCTTCTTTAACTCTTGAAAATTCATCCCCTTTCTGAGCCACATGCAGTGATGTCTGCCCCCTATCAATTTGATGAAGATTTGTATCAGATCTTCACCCATGCAGTTTGAAACAACCTTTTTGGAGCCACGATCTGTTGGATTGGGCGTTTTCTCTGTAAACCGAAATGCAAAACTGATTTTTGTATTCTGTCCGCGCCATGGTTCCTTTGGATTTGGTTTGTATGGGTCTTTTTTCAAGTACCTAGCCACTGCGTCAAGTTTTACTGGGTCCGTTGTAGTCGACCTCCATACATTTGTGCAGGACCTCCCTGTCTAGTTGAAAACAAGGATGCAGTAGGCCCCTCGGCCCTTATCCACTCTCACACCGTCTGGTGGGCAACGGGTCTGTTGCCAGGGTATATCTCTGGCCGATCTGGTTGACGCAGTGTGTCGACAACGTTGCAGGTCATTCCAGGAACCCTAGCCATCTCCTTGTCATCCTTTGGTCCTCCCTCCATGGACTTTTAGCTCTAAAAGACTCTAATGGAAACTTTATAAGCTTTCATTCATGATTCAACAAAGTAGGGGATTTATCTTGGCCAAAACGAAAACCTATTTTTTTCTCTCTAACAAATACTTTTGCACCTTTTGCAAATGTGTTGGAGCAAAAATTAGTACCCTCCATAAACTGTTGAATCCATGAATATGTTAAATCCAAAAATTACAAATTGGAAATTTGGGTATATTACAATATATATCCTGAAAATTGATATTATATGAATTAATTACATAAGAGTAATAATGAAAATCTTTTACAAGTGAAGTTTATGTGTTTGAATTTCAATTCTCCAACACCTTTATTAGAGGCAGTAATGCGTCCAATATTTTTTCCAAATAATATCTAATAATCAAATAATGAGGTGGTGATTTCTAGTTACCTTTAAACTAGTATTCATCACTCATTCCAACCACTAAAATGGTCTAGATATCAATGAATATTTTGTACATAATAAAAATGGTCATCTTTTAGGAGAACTTTTTGGTGGACAAATTCTTGGACTAACCTAGTGATCTTATAAGGGTGTGAAGACCTTCACCTAACATCCAATCCCTTTCTTGGATCCCATAAGCATTTAGCACCATTTTGTGATCTTTCTTCAAGAAGGTATCCTATCTTGCAAAACCTAAATACCTCCCTGATATTGTATCTACATACAACAAATCATGTTCTGCAATGGTAATTGTGTACTGTAGCTCTAGGTAACAAGATACTAGAAATCAAAGAGAACATTGAAGGGCACGAAACTAAATCACAATAGTGGTTGCCAATAGTAAGGTTGGAACTACCAACCTAATATAATTTTATACTACTTGTGTCTTCTTAGAGACTCTGGTTGGGCTTTGATCCTAAGTCTAGCAAGGTCAAGAATCAACTTTCTGTTAATTTAGTGTTGATCGTCTTCCAATGCTTAGAGAATACAATGTCGATGCAAGAGGCTACAAACTAGGAATCAATCAATTTTCCTTATAAGAGGGAATCACATACATATAATTGTCTCTTGTTTTAGTATCACCAACAATATCCACAAGAACACATCCCATCCTTGAAAGGATGATACTATATGGCGTCCCTCACAATAACTTATCGCCCTGCAATTTTATAAATGAGTTTGGAAGCAGTATGAAAATCACCAAAAACATGAAGATTCTTGATGATTTGAATAGGAATTCTGTGAGGAATACTAATAAGCCCAAACATAATTGCTAGTTTCTCACTATGATAGGATAAAAATTGTTCTTTCTATTGATCCTCTACATCATGTACAACTAAGTTTGTATCGGGCACATACCCTTCCTCCTTCATCAACTTAGTTAATTCATCCAGCTTCTCATAGATAACTGTTATTTGTGGATGCCTTTTGTCTCTAAAAGTGAAACTATGCACCCTAACTTTGACCTCAATCCAACTAACTCTTGGTTCCTTTTTCAGTCCTTTATCTTTCATCTTTTTCCTCACATTTCTAAGACAATCCCACCTTCTAGTTGCAACATATATATTGGACAAAAGCACATATGCTAGAGCATCTTGTGGTTCGAACTTGAGAATATGTTATGCTGCCAATTTCCCTAAATCCACATTTCAATGGCAAACAACAAGGTCCACCATCCCAAAGAATTTGGTTCAAACAACCTTTTCTTTATAAAATATTCAACCTCATTCAATTTCCCAGCACAACCAAGAAGGTCAACCCTACACACACAATGCTCCATTATTACTGTAATGTCATAATTTCGATCAATGGAATTGAACAACCTACGCCCCTCATCCACTAATCCAATACTACTACAAGTCGAAAGAACAAAAATAAAGGTAATATTATTTAGCTTCACACCTGTTTCTTGCATTTGTTCGAAGAGTTGGAGAGCCTCCTGGCCATATCCATGATGCACATATCTAGAGATATTTTGTTCCACAAGGAAACAACACATTCACATTTTTTGTCAAATACTTTTCGTGCATTTCCCAAACTTCCACACTTTGTATACATGTCAACAATAGCATTTCCAACAGAGATATCTATGTCAAGCCTACTTTGGATAGAAAAAGAATGACTTGCTTTCCAATTTCTAGGACTGCTAAGTTTTCACAAGCACCAATGACGCTAGCAACAATAAATTGATCTAGCTTCAAACTTTCTTGTAGAATTTCGCCAAAGATTTTCAATGCCTCTTCCCAATACCCATTCTAGGTATATCCTAGAATCAAGGAAGTCCATGAAATCAAGTTGCATTTAGCTATTTTGATAAAAACCTTACAAATAGACTTGATGCTTGCAAACTTTGTATACATATCAATAAAATATGTTGCAACCGAGATGTTGGACTCATTGCGAGTTTTGATTATGTAGTTGTGGATGCATTCACCTTGTCCTACATCTACTAGGCTAACACATGTCCTGAGAACACTAGGTAGAGTGAACTCATTTGGCTCATACCCACAAGATGCATCTGAACAAATAGTTTTAGGTTCTCCTTTCCATGAACATTCAGCGTGCATCCCTATATTATTTCATTCCATGAAACAACATCTCTAGCAAACATTATGTTAAACACATGAAATGCATCAAATTACTATTACATTTTCCATACATTTCAACAAGGCCACTCTACACATAGAG
The DNA here is from genome assembly GCA_000404065.3 of Pinus taeda. Lineage (NCBI taxonomy): Eukaryota > Viridiplantae > Streptophyta > Pinopsida > Pinales > Pinaceae > Pinus > Pinus taeda. The sequence continues at coordinate 56,933 of APFE030048216.1, forward strand.
ACTTATGCCAAATCTAGCCCTGACAATATAAGCATGAACCATCTTTCCATGTTTAAGGGTTGTTAGGTTGGAATAGGAAAGAAGTATACTTATGAAGGTATAATATTTTTCACCCATTCCTGTCTTGAACATTTCACAAGAGAGTTTCAAAGCCTCCTTTCCATGTTCATGTTGGGCATATCTAATAATCATTGCACTCCATGACACTACATTTTGTATAGGAATTTCATCAAACATTTTGCAACAATGGTGCAACATTACACATTTACAATACATGTCAACAAGTGAACTCCTTACAAAGACGTCAGACTCAAATCTAAACTTGTTGATTTCACAATGAATTGTTGTGCTCAATTTAAGAGCTACTAGACCAGTGCATGCCCGTGAAAACTTAAAAAAGTGAACTAGTCTAGTTTGAACCCTTCCAATTGAATTTTATGAAACAACTATACAACCTCATCACTATTCCCACTCCATGCACATCTGGTTATCATTGAATTCCAAGAATCTATATGCATTTTGGGCATTTTATTGAACACTCTGAAGGCTAACTATATACACTTAAACTTGAAATACATGTCAACAAGAGAAATACCCACAGTGACATCTAGAATATCCCAATTTTTACAATATTCCCACGAATTTTTTATCTAAGCCCAATATTTCTTAGGCTACCACATGATCTTAGAAATATAACCAACATTAATGAATTTTCCACAATTCCCTACTCAAGAATTCTATTATAAACCTATATTGCCTTCTCTGGTTGCCCATTTTGAGTATATCTTGCAAACATAGCAGTCCATGTGACTACATTTGGCTCACACATTTGGTCAAATACCTTGCAAAATCCTGCCATGTAGTCACTTTTGGCATACATATATGCAAGATCAGTACCCACAAACATGTCTACCTTGAATCCAATTTTAACAATGTAGGCATGACCTCCAAGCCTTGATCCAACGTTGCTAAACTCGAGCACACTCTCAACACACTACTGAGAGTGAACATTGACCAATGGAGACATTGCACAAATGGGATCATCAGGTCCATGGGAACAATGGAAATGTTGTGGAGATGTTGCACAAATGGGATCATCAACTCCACGGGAAAAATGGAAATATTGTGGAGACGTTACAAAAATGGGATCATTAGAACATTGAATCATAACATGACAAGATTCCCTATGATTCTAGTATAATGACTTCGTAGTGCACCCCATGAAAATATACCTAGGAATTCCACAATTGTTGCAAATTGACACATTTGGGAAATCATGAGAAAAATTCCCAAGCCACTTGTGGTTCTTGCAAGCATCATCCAACATGGAGTGACGAAAATCCCTCATGTAGGGTGCGTCACAGTAATATGTTTGATCACTAACGTCTCTGTTATATATTCAGTGGGTCCCTCTTTGTAGACTATCCCCGTCCATATTGACTCCACTTCAAAAACTCTGAACTGCTTCAACCACATAAGAAAAATTCACCCCTCTTCTTTCGATACTCATTCCTCTGGCCTCAGACTCCATGCCTTTGTGAACCCTAACAACAAAATTGATCTTTCAATCCCTCACTATGGATTTGAAGTTTTGTGATGTTTGTAAAAAATTCAGAGAAAGGTTACTTGAATTCTCTAGAAGCAGCTCGAGAATCCTCAACACTTCCAGAATGGAGGGAAAATGTCCATGTATTTTCTCCTATTCTCTTTCCTCCTCATCTAGTTCTGAAGGGAAATTTCAATCGTCGACAATGGTTCTTTCCCAGATGTATTTAAGATGTATCAAATTTTGGTTGCGTCAAGGATAAAGAAAATTGAAGACTCCTATTGGTTGGGGTGAACAATGTCTACTCACCCGAAGCCCGCAGAGAAAATGACTATTGGAAATAATATATATAAATTTAAGTATTATTTATTATACAGATAGGTGGATTTTTGTGCTTAGAGGCACTCCCCAACTGAGAAAGAAATAGATGTAATACCTTGTCCTATATTCATCATTAATATTCTCTATAAATGTTTCTCATAGTGTTATGGAAATCAATGTAAGTGTTGATTTTTTTAACTAGAACCCTGAAAAAAGGAGAGGTTCTCTGATATTTAAATCTAGATATTCTTCATAATTTAGAGTTGCATCACTTGGTTTCTTGCTTGCATGCTGTAGAGGTTGGGATTTCTTATGAGTTCACGTCCATACTTTCTATCCCTCTATTTCTAGATAGTTTGATGGTGATTTTAGAGATATTTCTTCTACTTCTGTAGATATTGCATTTGTTTATTGGTAGCAAATTTATATTACAATGTGTCTTTGAACTTGGGAGGTGTTGATGTTTTCGAATGTAAGTGTCACTCTAGCAATACACCCACATCAACATCTTAGGCTTCTCAACGATTGTCAAGAAGTAATGGGAACGTTATCTCGCAGTTTAAAGTTGCTCGAGTAAGAGTTGATTCCATGCTAATAATAGTGCAACTTAACCCATTTGTGAGTTAAGGAAAAGACAACAAAACCTAACTGCTCTTACCCTAAAAACAAACTTATGTACAAAAAAAACAAACTAATCAGTTCTCTAAGGTTTGAAACTTACATTACTATAGGGCCTCATCTGCATGGAACTTATAAAATGAGAAAAATAAATTGAGTACAAAGCCTTATGCATGAACAATTAAATACATAACAACCATCCTATTAATGTCAAACATTGAATACGAGTGAAAATGTAATAATTGAAGGCATATTGTGAAATTAATGTTCCACATTATTAATGTTTTAGTTGTTGTTTAATAGGTTTATATTATGATAATAAAAACCTTAATCATTTACTAGGTCTCTAGGGTTTCTTGGTCCGCTTCGTTTTGATCATCACCATAATAGAATGGGGGGGGGGGGGGGGGGGGGGCCCAGAGGCCCCCTCTTTCAGGGATGTAGTTTTTCACAAGGGTAAGGAGCTCAAAGCTTCTTTATTCACAAAAATAATGACTTACAATGTGTTCAACTCATCCAGGAAAAAAAGTGGCAACCACTCAGGGGAAAGAGGAATGGAGAATGGTGCTATAAAACTCACAACCTCAGATCCGAAAGATGATGAAAGAAGCCAGGGGTGAAAGAAAAGTCCCAGCCTCATATATAGATGAGAAATAACTGCAAACCAAAGGTGAAAATAATTCTAGCTTTAGAGATTCAAGGCTCTGACATGACTACATACAAATACTTTATGCAGGAACATTCCATCATCTGTAACTTCATGGGCATATGGCCTTCAAAAAAAGCCTTAAACTGGTGGATTCCAACTAGATGGCACCCAAAAGGAGAAATAAGACTACAGGTCAGCTCCAAAGGCTTCTTTACTATTATTTTTTTATCTCCTAGAGGACCACGACCACATCTTTGAAGGAAACCCATATTTCTTTAACTTTGCAGGGCTATACATGCAGTATTGGAAGGAAAACTTCACACCAAAAAAAGAATATTTCACCAAGGTCCCTTTCTAGGTGAGACTGTATTCAGTCATGACAAACTACTAGTCGCCCTTAGTGCTAAAAGGAATAGGCAACGAATTAGGAGAATACATCAAAATGTCGGAGGTACGAGGAACAAGTACTATGTCTCATACGCTAGAATTTGTCTGTATGGATGCCTTAGTGGCGCTCCCAAAAGCCATAAAACTGGTCTTTAGGGATGAGGTATGGATCTAAAACATACATTATGAGCACATACCTTTCAGATGAAGAAAATGTCACGAGCACAAACATCTCTTCAGAGACTGCCCATAAAATGTCCCTCATCACACCAACACCCAAACACAAAGGAAGATAGATGAACAAGGTTTCACCAAAAGAACCCCTAGGAGCAAGAACAACAAGAAACCTCAAGGAAAGCCAGATCAACAATATTTATCCAATAAAAACAAATTTGAAGCCCTGTAAGAGGAACCAGATGAGCAAACCTCAAAAGGAAGTATTGAGGATGCGAGGGAATGCCAAATCAAATACCTACACTGCAAGAGTAGAAAGGGGAGATACAAGCTCTTGCAAGAGTTATTCTCAACTCGATAGCAGAAGCTTGGGAAAAAAAAGGCTTGACCACAATACTCGAGGAATACCTCTAAAAAATAGGAGGGTCATACCTAATGCAAGAGGAACTAAAAACAATTACAACAAGGAAACACATGGAGGATTACACCCACGGAGGGATCCTTTCCAACATCTTAGCAAATCAATACAACCCCAAGGGTCCAAGATGAAAGTGAGGATGAAAGACCACAAGCCAACAACTCCAGGAACTAAGCGCAAGACTGATTAATGAGGGAAAAGTAAGATCTCTCACCCTAACTCACCATATTTCTCAATTAATTTCATCTCATGGAACATCAAAGGCTTAAATGAACTTGGGAAAAAAGACTCTTAAAACAAAGAATAATGAACAACAAACAACACACAGTACTCCTCTAAGAGACAAATCTTGTTATGGATAACCTACTAGCCCTACAAAAGGAATGCTGCAAAGGATATAGTTAGCTTGCCCATGCAGCATGGGGGACAACTAGAGGGAAGCTGATGATGTGGAGGAGCCAACATATAAATTAACCTCCTCAACAGAAATTAGGAATTATATCACTGTTATCCTAAAAATTATAGGCACCACTGAAATCATCAGTGTAACCAATATATATGGACCTCACAAGGTGGAAGAATAGATTCAAATGCTATCTTCAGTCATGAAAATCCTAGAAAGCACACCCCATTGACATAAAATCATAAGAGGGAACTTTAACATGATTCTTAATCTATTAAAAAAGGAAGGTTATCTTAGGAAACTAGCCAGGGACGCTAAATCCTTCCAAGAAACAACAAACAAAATGAAACTAGTGGACATGTAGACCGTTGATGGCATCTATACATAGAATAACTAAAAGGGAGGAGATAGGAATATTGCCTCTAGGTTCGACAGATTCCTCATATCAGAAGCAATCTATATGGCCTCTTGGGAGACCAAATTCAAAATACTCCCACAAATAGGATCTGACCATTGGTCACTTGCTCTAAAATTTCACATTTCAACAACCCCCAAAAATTTCCCCTTCAGATTTGAGGCTTTTTGGTTGGAGCACATGAACTTCTTAAGTAACTTGAAAAACTGGTGGGCCAACTCTCCAAAACAGAATGGTACACAAATGTACCAATTCCAACAAAATTTAAAGCATATAAAAAATAAAATCAAACAATGGAATAGGGAGGTCTTCAATAACATCTTCAAGGACAAAAAAGAATCAAACTAATGCATGGAAGATCTCCAACAAAGAATCATCCAGCAAGGTATCACACATCAGATGAGAGAGGATTAAAAATATCTTCAAAGGTGGTGGGAAGAAAGGGATAAAAAAGAGGAAAAACTTTGGCAACAAAATTCCAATATTCATTGGCTCAAATGTGGCAAAAGGAATACCACCTTCTTCCACCGCTCCATGATCCATCACAGGAAAACCAATAGAATTGTAAACCTAAGAACTACGGATGGGATAATGATCTACATTCATGAGGATATCTCAGAGGAACTGAACAACTACTACAACAAGCTCCTTGAATAGCCTGATGTAGACCTATTGGGCGCATGATCCCCCAAGGCAAGTTTTGGGGCTTAAAGCCCAAGTTTTGACTAAGTCTGATGTAAAGACTCCACGATTTATGGGCACGGAGCGCGAAGTTGTACTTGAGTCATAGGGTTGTCTACCCTTACTTTTGTAATGTAATGTCATCTTGAGAGTTCTACCCATGGTCCACGGACCATGGGATTGTATAAATAGAGCGAGGCTCTAAGTGTAAAGAGACATGGAACAATGTAAGAGAAGACGAAGAATTGAGTATGAGTGGAAGTGTAAAGTTGAGTCTCTGGGTTGTAGATTATGAGAAGGCTCTGCATAAGAGTGCGCAGAGGCCTAGTAATCCGCAGCTGAGTGCACGGACCCCTGTAGCTAAGTTGACAGGGTGAGTCGAGTCTGTAACCGCCGGAGAAAATAATAAAGAGAAGTTTCTTATCATTATGTGTGTCATTTTTCCTGTTTTATGCATTGAAGTATATTGGGTATGAATTGCAAGTTTACTGTTTATTTGTTGCACGAACTTATATGAATGTGTTGAATAAGTGAATATAAATAATTATCTATTTACGTGAAGTTAACTAACAATTATAAGAAGATAAGTAAGATCTGCAATGTAACTTAGGGGAAGAGCACAGATTGTTGCCTTAGCAGCACAAAATCACCTCAGCCCCTAATTAGGGTTGTGCGAAGGTGGTTATAACAGGGCACAAAGGTCTCGCAGGTCAGGGTAGTGCGTGAAGTGAGTTGTGTGAAGACATTCCTAGTTGGACTAAGTCGAACACTCAGACATCTCAAGGGTGCGGAAACTTGGTTCCAACATCCCCCCATACTGCTTTGGGTGAGACCTCAGTGCATGCTCTACGGGCTGTTGCCGAAAGGGCCAGTAGTACAGGGTTTTGTTTGGCTAATTAAATTCGAACCTGGGTCAGGCCTCGTCAAGCGAACAAATGGTTCCTTTTTCGGGACAAGAATCTGCATAGAGATGTCTAATGTCACATCATTGGAATCCAACTAAGAATGAGATTGAAGGGTTTTTTTCATGAGTTCCCGGGGCAGGATAATAGGAATCCACAACTGACAAAAGAAGAGTGGTTAGATTGCTACCTGTACACGGAGATCCATGAAATTTTCTTCGCGTCTTTCCCTATTGAGTTGTACGAGTGGATCACGAAGCTAGCAGATAGCCAAGGAAGGTGGAAGCTCAACGATCCTATTGTGTGGACCCCAGTGTTGGCGCACATATTGGAAGCATCAGAGGATAAGATCGCGCATGTTGTTGATCACTGACTCAATCGGATTATAGGAGGATTCATTATTGAGTTCGCGGTAGATACTTCAGTCAGCTATAGTGAGGTAGAGCAATGCTTTCTCAAAGGACTGCGAGCTAAGTACGTAAAGTTTTTGAGCACTTGGATTAAAATGCTACTGTGCGAAAAGTGGATTATGTAGTTACGTTAATGTTCGGGGCTACGCGTAGTGGGAAAATTTACAAAAACGAAGGAAGTGCGGGACTAGAGACTAACCCCTTGATTTCACCTTCGCGAGGGGATAAGGAAGAGCTCATGAGGGTCTCTCCATGAAGTGCAATCAATTTGATAAGGCCTAGGATTCTGCACATACCACCCCCACCCACACGACCACAAGTTTCACCACCATCACCTCCATCTTTGCCCATACCACCTCCGCCACCACTGCGTTTTAACATGGCCAGCATGATAAAGTTGCCTGTGTTCAAAGGATTGGGAAATGAAGATCCAAACCAGTTTTGGTTCGTTGTAAAGGCCGTATGGGAAGCGTAGGGAGTTACAAATGATAATATCAAGAAAGTGATGTTGGTTAGCACTCTGCAGGATCGCGCACTGACCTGGTACATTAAGCACTCAAGAGATAATCCAAATGCAGGAATCACGGTTATCCAAGCTGCGTTAACTAAAGAATTCAATAGACCAAATTCAGAGGCGCAGTCGATCATTGGGTTCAAGGAGATCACGATGCTATTAGGAAAGACTCTATGGGAGCTGGATGAGAGGCTGAAGTGTATGCTTCGCGAAGCTAATATGACTTTGATGGATGGACAACACCGCGAATGGTTTGTAGCATCACTAACGCCACATTTGAGGAACGTGTTGTTGCAACAGAGGTTAACAAATCAGGCAGAAGCTTTAGAAATCGCGATGAGGCTGCATGAGACCCTAATATAGGATCCTAACTTGGGAGTTTAATAGATGCATGCGTAGTTGAAAAACTTATGCCTTGAGATGCAGAGTCTAAAACAAGATAGGACAGTTCGACCAGAAGTGAATGAAGAGGTGTGGTGCGTGAAATGCAAGGGTCAAGGTCATGACAAAGACCATTGCTCGGTGTTCGCAAACTACCTCATGGGAGGAGGACCGATGCTGCTAAGATTGGAAGCACAAGTAGGATCGAGCGCAACGCCTGCTCTGTGGTGCGTGATCTGTCAAATAGGAGGAAAGAATTCTATGGAAAATTGCCATTTGTTGTAGAAGTACACACAGAATTTGCAACAGTTGTTCTGTAATTTTTGTATATTGGTGGGACGTGATGAGCGCACATGTAGAAGTTATGAGCTCACGATGAATAGAACCCCCACCTACAGGGTTCAGCCTAAAACGTGGCCCCTAAACCAGGGTGCAGGGATGGCGCGAACTAGATTCCAGGGGCGCAGATGAGGCCGAGGTGGAGGAGGACCTGGAAGAGGCCGTAGATAGCTAATATGCTACAGTTGCGGAGGACCAGGACATTACGCCTACGATTGTACAAATCTAATTCATCCATCATGCTTGTATTGTACCTTTTGATCATGAAATGGAAAATTGTCCTAAGATGTTAGCTAGGATACGTGATAAGGGAGCGCTACCACCTCGCTCGACTCAAAACCTGCAAATGATGAGGTCTGAGCCACGCAAGGAAGAGAAAAATGTGAATATTGTGCTCCGAAGTGGAATTACGATGGGGGATGATAAAGGAAAACAACCAAAAGAAATTACTTGGGTTCGTAAAGCTCCAGCGAAGGAAGCAGAGTTTGATTTGGAGCGCACTCGGGAAACTTTTATGGAAGCTAAGAAGAGCTTCGTTGATGCCTCCACTTTAGGAAGAAAAGATATAATGGAGTCGGAAATGGACCCATCGATGCTTATGATGTTCCTGGAAACATGTATGAAGTTATTGCGTGACAGTAAGGCTATAAAGGGATTATAGGAACTCATTAATAGATGCGTTAGGACCACGCTAGGAGAACTGTGTGTAGTCTGGAATATTGGAATGCATAAGACAAGAATAGGAAGAGAAATGAGGTTAACCATGCAGATTGGAGAATATGAGATGGACCAAGTAATTCAGGATTTAGGGTCGGACGTGAACGTTCTGCGAAAGAAGACATGCGAGTGCATGGGGAGGCCTACAATGTAGTGGTCTCCTATTTAGTTGTGCATGGGGAACCAGTAGAAGATAATACCCCTGGGGCGATTGCAGGGAATCATAGTGGATATTGAGGGAGTGAGCATTCTAGCCGACTATGAGGTGATAGAGATTGTTGATGACAACAATCCCTACCCCACGCTCTTAGTAATTGATTGGGCCACTGACATGAATGGGGTGATTAATCTAAAGAAGTGCAAGATGATTTTTGAGAAGAAGTCTCTGCACGTAGTTATACCCTTGGACCCTACTGAGGGATTGCGCTAAACGGAGCCCATGCACGACTATGAAAGTGATGATGATTTGGATTTCATCTACAAGATAACTACACGAGAGCAAGATTAGGTAAATCCTACTGCGAATGGACGAATTTCATGGGAGTGCGAAAGCATCTGTACTTCATATTTGAATGAGGAGATAGAGCAATGGCAGAACCAGTTACACAAGGTAACAACGTTGAACTATAACATGATGACAAGATCGTTGCACTACATATCAACAGAAATGATAGATTTACCTACTTATGATGGATTAGGTGAGGTAGATGCTTTCCTAGACCAATTTGAGAGGGATGTGCCAGAGAAACAACGTTTTGATGCCTTGAATTGGGTATTACGCGCTATGCCTGCGAGGCGGTGGGGTACACACAAATGAAACTTTGATGACTGGCATTCCTGTAGGAGGATGATGTGCACATGGTTTGGGAAACCTATAGGGCGGTCGACGAGAAGATACAATGGTTGGGATAGTTCACACGCACATCTATCCAGGTGGGTATAGGCATATGATAAACAACCTGCGTAGATGCACATGAACTTCACGATGGGAAATACGATCAATAAGAATGTGTTATGGGGGAAATGCACGAACAACTCCTAAAATTTGAACAACAGAATGTGGAAAGAATGAGCGTGCAGAAGGTTATCCATGTGGAAGCCTTTAATAAAGTGTACAAAGCACTGAACAAGGTTTTTAATATGCAACGACGTGATTGGGACCTGTGCGTACTAGCAGTCCTATGGGCTTATAGGGTGACGTGCAAGAAATTGAAGGAATAGATGCCTTCTAGGATGGTTTATGAAGCAAAGACTGAAATATCGATGAACTATATCATGTTAGTTCACGCATAGCGACACCCACGAATATGACGGATCGTAGAGCCTTGAAGGAAGGGATCATGCAGTTGAAAGAAGAGGAATGCTTGGGGCCTGATGAAGAGATCCAGCAGGGTGATCTTAGGCTCCAACAACTTATGAAGGAAAAAGTTCGCTTAAGGGAGGAAAGTGCTATGGCGGAAGAAGAAGTAAAAAGGCTAGAGGAAGGAATAAAAAGGGATTTACTTGATAGAAAGGTTGTGGTGATACAACAGGATGCATGCGATTACAATGATAAATTTGGAGACTAACACCAAGATTTGATCAGTTTGATGCCTTGGATTGGACTGCGTATTACTAAGGGGATCACAGATAGTGGAACAATGCAAGTATTAATGTTAAAAGGTAAAATTTTCCCAGAAAATGTAAGCGATAGTCGGTCGAAACCATATATAGGTGGCACGACCACCTGACTATCCGTTGAAAGCACAATCTTAGTGCTCCAGGAAGTTGAAAGGAGGTGCAGGACTATAAAATACTCTACTCGAGAGCTTCGCAATTTTAGGGCTACACGCAGGAGCGAAGTGTCATAGGGTCTACGACAACGCAAGGGTAGCTACGTTGCCACGCAGGTTGGCTGGAAAGTGACCGTTATAGTCACTATTCACGATGTGATGCTTGGGTTGAGACCAAATGGAGCGGGCGACAAAAATTTAAGGCGAGATTTATGGGCAAGATTTGGGAAAATATGCTGCCAAGGGAGCATTAATGGATCGAATTTGTGGGGAACGTCAAATTTGAATTCAAAAGGAGCAATAAACTACAAAGGGCTTCCCAGCAAACAACACTTGGTCATTTGAGAATTAAGTAGTTGTTTGAGCATTGGGTTGAGCAGTTGAGAGATTTCTGGACAAAAAAAATGGCAACGTCTGAAGAAGCTAGGGAAATAAGACAAATGACCACCGAAGAGGCCACGCAGGCCATGACAGTAAAAGATGCCCCTGAGAGCATTGGGATAGTTGCGAAAAGCCCTAAATCACCGCACATGCCAAGACCCAAGAAAGATAAGAAGCCCATGATTCTTGTGCGCGTGTCCCCTCGGAACCCCCTACGAACTAAATTGACCATGGAAGAAAAGGGGAAAGCAGTTAATTTGGAAACTGATGAGGAGGAGGAAGACCTTGAGGACATCCTGATAGAAGAGGACAAGGAGGAAGACATGGAGAAAGAAACTGAGGGTGCGGACCCTCTAACCAGGATGCACACATATGTTCCGCCGTGAAAGGGGAAGGCGAAGGTGCCCAAGGATATCGATGAGAGTAAAAGCTGTCTGCAGACTCTACTACTACCCAACGATATCATTTTCGAAGGAGTGCACCTGGGACGGGTGTCGAGTTTGAAGTTCGAAGATTGGAATCTCGTCAATGACGAGAAATTACCTCATTTGGTGACCACAGAACTCATGAAGTTGAACTAGAAAAACACCGTGGTGGGAGTTGTAGAGTTGGAGCCGCACAAGTTGTTGTGTGACATCGAAAAGGCAGGGTTGTTGAACTTGCTCTAGATGTCGCATTACCAACGCACCCCAGTAACCATATTTTTCATCAAGCAGCTGCTCTGCCTGGTGCATGATAGGTGTTTGTGGCTAGAGGAGCCCATCCCCATCATGGACCACCCGATCCATAGAATTACCCCACTCCCTTGTAAAGGGGAAGACCCAACAAACATTTTGGAGGGTAAAAGCAGTGATTTGGCCATTGCGGAGGCTATGAAAAATAAATATAAACTGGAGAAGAAAAAGAGGGGCTACACGATCTCTAGTATCAACAATAAGGCAGTCAAAGTCACGACTTAGATACTGGCAGGTAAGGTCATGCGGAAGTGTTGCGTGGATGAGGTGCCCACGCTGGTGGTTGCACTTGCTGAGCAATGCACAGAGGGGGTCCAATTTAACTGGTCTGAATACTTGTGCCAGGAGTTCCTAGAGAATTGCTGCGAGGCACAGGAGTAGGGGAAAACCTTCCACTATGCATGGCGTCTGCTGTCCATAGTGTTGATGGCTAGGGAATTTCCTAAGGACAGCCATTTCCCCCCAATTGCAAGGGATCTCCCAGAGGCCGTGAAGTACGCTTCACGGTGGGCTACTAAAGACATACACATGATCCGAGACAATAAAATATTTTGGGTGTTCATGGAGATGAACATCAGAATGGGGATTAACTACAAGCCGTGGTTATCGCCCACTATCTATAACAACTTACTAGGCTTCATAGAGTTTAAGGCAGACTTCCATCACGTCTACATCAGGGCGTGCAAGGACCCCATGAAGAAGTGGAATGAACTACCGTACATGGCCATAGATGATGTTATTTTCGACGTACTTGAGGTGTGGCATGCTCCAGCCATCTCCGCACAGTTAGCCAAGAAGAGAAGAAAAGAGGTAGCAGCAGCACAGGTGTAGGAGGCACGGGATGCTGCGCAGGCTGCAACAGAAGCACAAAAGGTAGCAGAGAAGGAGTGCGAGGATCAGAAGTTCCCTTCACCTGAGCAGGAACAAGAAATGGAGACAAAGACATAGGAGGGTGGCACAGACCTACAAATAGCGTCGACACAATAGCGCCAACACTCAAGAGAGCAGGTGGGGCCACAAAAGAAGTCGAAAGCATCTAAGAATTCTTTCGACCCAATCACCCTTACTAAGGGAGATCTTCATGATATAGAGGATATGGTGCGCGATGTCACTATGGAGGCCCTCCAACAATTGGCGGAGGAGAATTAAATTGTATTGAGGGCCCTCCAGGCATAGATTCAGGAGTTGCAGGTGCGCACTGCCTAGGCTGGTACTCTCTTGACAAGCCTTACATTAGGAATGATCGTGACTAAGGAAATGCTACGCTCTCTCAGACCAACACAATAGTGTTTCCAGAGGGGGCACTGGTTACAGAAAATGAGGCCGATAGGCCTACGGTCAATGCGTTGAAGGGAGTAGGGATCAACATGGATGCGCTCCCTCGGGAGACACTCTATGTCCAGCAGGATGGAGTGACTATAGCATTACGGGCCAGGGAGGGTCACGCGCTACAGGTGTTAAGTGAACAAAGGATCAACATAGAGCAACTGAGCCTATAGTGTGACGATGTAGCCATGAAGAACTGACAAATGATGCAGGTGGTTTAGGAGGCCTGCCAGATGGTCCTTGAGTGGCCATCCCAACAGAGGCACCATTAGAGGCACGCATCTAGAGGTTAGAAGCAGGAGTGTGTGAGGCGCGAGAAAAGATGGCCAAGGTTCAGCTAGAGCTGAACCTTCAGATAGCAGAGTTGTGGTTGAAGGCGCAACCTTCAACTACTCCAGAGGTAAGGGAACACCGCATCAACGCCATCATGACAAGAATAGAAGAGATCAGCAATGCAGTGAAGGACTGCACCAAAGTGTTGGAAGAATCGTTCGATGTCCTCATCGCTCTACAGGAGGACCTAAACATACAATGCTTGGAAATAGAGGTGCGTGAGCTACAAAAATAGTATGACGAAGTCAAAGGGACTACATAGATGGTGGCCCTTACGCAGAGGCTCGTGTGAATGCAACAAGTAAAAGTGCTTAAGGAGAAAGTAGACACAGCGTGACACAAAGAAGCAGTTCTAAAGGTGTACGATCAACCATGGATTGACGAGGCCTTCGTCATCGCAACAATGATTGAAGGCAAGCTCGCGCAGATGCAGGGGATGCAAGAGTAGATATAGGGAAGCAGTTCAAACACCACGATCTTTGAACAACGCATATAGGATATATAACAGGCAGCCGCTCAGTGCGTTTCCGACCTTACATCAGTCCGAGCAGAGTTGGTAGGTCTCCATGCGAAGATATCCACACCGACAGAGTGACTCGAGGGTGAGTCACAATGTTTGTATTGGGGGCCTATTGGGCGCAAGATCCCCCAAGGAAAGTTTTGGGGCTTAAATCCCAAGTTTTAACTAAGTGTGATGTAAAGACTCCACGATTTATGGGCGTGGAGTGTGAAGTTGTGATTGAGTCATAGGGTTTTCCGCCCTTACTTTTGTAATGTAATTTTGGCTTGAGAGTTTTACCCATGGTCCATGGAATATGGGATTGTATAAATAGAGCGAGGCTTTAAGTGTAAAGAGACATGGAACAATCTAAGAGAAGATGAAGCATTAAGTCTGTGGAAGTGTAAAGCCGAGTCTTTGGGTTGTAGAGTAGGAGAAGGCTTTGCAGCTGAGTGCACAGAGGCCTAGTATTCTGCAGCTGAGTGCACGGACCCCTGCAGCTGAGTGTGCAAGGTGAGTGAAGTTTGTAATCGTTGAAGAAAATAATAAAGAGAAGTTTCTTATCATTATGTGTGTCCTTTTTCCTGTTTTATGCATTGAAGTATAATGGGTATGAATTGCTAGTTTATTGTTTATCTGTTGCGTGAACTTATATGATTGTGTCGAATAAACAAATATAAAGTACATATCTGTTTATGTGAAGTTAACTAACAGTTATAATAAGATAAGTAAGATCTGTAGTATAACTTAGGGAAAGAGCGTAGATCGTCGCCTTAGTAGTGTGAAATCACCTCATCCCCTGATTAGGGCTTGCACGAAGGCAATTATAATAGGGCGCGAAGGTCTCGCAGGTCAAGGAAGTGTTCGAAGTGACCTGCGCGAAGACATTCCTAGTTGGACTAAGTCGACCCCTCAGATATCTCAAGGGTGCGGAAACTCGGTTCCAACATCCCCCCATATTGCTTCGGGTGAGACCTCAGTCCGCACTCCATGGGCTGTTGCCGGAAGGGCCAGTAGTATACGGATTTTTTTGGCTAATTAACTCCGAATGTGGGTCAGGCCCCATCATGCCAACAAGACTAGATGCAGACCATCAGAGAAATAACCAGTAATATCCCCACCATCCTCAACTAGGATCACAACAAAATGCTTCTTAGAGAGGTTTCCTTAAAAGAAGTGGAAGAAGTAGTGATGGCCATGTTCTCAGGAAAAGCTCCAGGACCCGAGAGATTCACCATTTATTTCTGTTGTGAGAACCCTCATTAAAAATCCATGTAAAAATATATAAGACCACGGTCATGGGATATTTATTCCAAGTTGAATGGTGGGGAAAAAATTCTAGTGGGTGTTCATTCGGTACATTATGACTAATGAAATTGGCAAAGGCAATGGATAAAGCTTTGGAAAGGAAAAATGACATTTTTGGGTCTTTTATTTATGAAAATAATGGAAATTAGGAGAAAAGGGAGGTGAAAGGCCACAGGTTGCATGTGGGCAGAAAAATGAAGGAAAATAATGGAAAATGAAGAAAATAGAGGCCCAATTAATAAAAAGTCTTCTAAGGATCAGTGGATAGGCTTGGTCAGTGTAAGCTTGGTTAGACCAGTTTTGGAGCTCTCTTCTATTCTCTCTCCCATATTCTTGGATACTTAGAGTTTTCTTGGAGCACACCTGGAGAGAGTGACATATTTGGAGTTTTGGAGCAACAAGGAAAAGTAAGAGCAGGAAAGCACAAGAGGACATGAGGATCAACAACTACATCGGGTTTTTCTTGTAGGTACAAAGTTTCATGTATGTTTTCCTCACTAGTTTTGGCATGCATGACACATGCATGTGGTTTATTGGTCATTATCTGTTATTGGCATGGAAGATTGGATGGATTGGCATTGGATTTGCCTAGCCTTTCCATTTACTAGATAGCCATGATGTTGTGGGTTCATTTGCATTTTTTTTTGGTTGGTTCTCATGTTTTCTTAGCTTGGGTTGAATTACTATATCTTGGAGCCTTGGTTGGAAAAACGATTTGGAGCCCTATAATAACTTGGGTTGAGTTACTAGTTCTGGAAGCCTTGATTGGATAAACACTCTGGAAGCTCGGCGACATCTATGGGTTGAATTTCTAGTCCTAGAAGCCTTGGTTGGATAAATGCTCTGGAAGCTCAGCGATAGTTGTGGGTTGAATTACAAGTCCTGGAAGCCTTGGTTGGAACAAACACTCTACAGCCCTGGATGGATCGGATAGAGACCAATTTGATGATAATTTTTTGATGTCTAACCGTGAGGTGGAATCACTATTTGGTTGGTTGAGGTGGATTGCATTTGGATCCCCTAGATGGTTTTGGATTGATGTGCTTTATGAGATCCCACATTCAAGCTTGGAATATGTCATAGGGGTGAATGGATGAAGAGAGATTTGGCTCAACCATTCTACATTTGGGTGGAACGTGGAAGTCCCATTCTAGGTTTGTATTTTCATCATCAATATGAGGTTATTTCTCTTTTTATTTCAATGAGTATTATACTGGATTATATGTGTTTTATATGGCTGTGATTTCATGAGTATTTTTGCTACTACTATGTTGGTTATTTATGTGCTTTATGGCAGTAGCTACGTATGGCTCTCATCATGTTTTTACTTGTAATTGAATGATTAATGTATCTATGACCTAATGGACGAAATGAAAGTTGATGTTGTTAGCACCTAAATCCGCCTTAGGCTGAAGGAAGGCAAAATTCAAGGTAACCACAAACCAAGCTCAGTCTGGTAGCTAGCCCTACCAGAACAGGAGAGGGCTCTCTCCGAGTCACACTCGGTGAATAGATAAACGAAATGGCCTGAGATGACTTACAATGACATATTTATCTTAGGCTAGTAAGTGAATATGGATACAAGAAGTGATTCTTATGAATGACTGTGTTTCTAGGATGGTATGGGACCAATGGACCTCAATGAACAGAGAATTTAATACAAAGGCACAGATTACTTCATGAGGCAAGATAGGCGGAAAGCCTAGAAATTTAGTTTAAGATAGCGCGGAATGGAGAGATAGCTTAGGAGGGTGAAAAGGGCATGGACAACATGAATCCTTTTCAACAGAAGAAAGAACACTGAACATGAAATTTTCCCACAGGCAGAGCAATAAAATTGAATTCTACCTTATCTAACTTAGAAAATTTCACTGGAAATGAATATGAAAAGAACTATGAAACATAACAAGATACATATGAAACATAAGAGACACATTTGCTACACTCACAACCACATGAATCTCATGAAACAGAGCCATTGTCTTTCATTAATCCTCTGTAAAAATATATAATGAAGAAACATAGTTTCTTTCCCACAGTCTCCCAAAAGTTACAAGCCAACCAACCCTTTGCAAATAGTTTGCATACAATATATAAAATGTGCCATGAAGAGATAGAACGCCCAAGGGTTTGGGAGTTACTCGAATCATTACAAAATGGAGGTGGAAATCCAACCATTAGCTACAGGTGCAATGTTACAAACATGACAAATGGCTTGGGTGACTGTTTGCCTTCCTTTGCCACTTGGATAGAAGCCAATCTGGAGAGTAAATACTTTAAATGCCACCTTAGGTGACGTGAAGTGTAGATGAGCGGGCCCACTTTGGAGAAGCCATGAATCAAAATTTCACGAAACAAAGGTAAATTGGGCCTTTTTTCCTATATGCACCGCGCCACTTTCTACATGCGCCGCGCCACTTTGGAGCCTATTTTGAGGAACTTTCAGGAGTTCAAAATGTGCCCAAGTGTGCTTGTTAGAAAGCATGTCCTATCTATTTTCCAACCCAAGTGAAATTTTTGAATTTGGTGCTCATTTCCCCTCCAAATATTCATTCTCCCAAGATTGCTTCCTGTGTGTCAAAATAGGGGCAGAGAGGCCATTTTTTTGGGTGTTTTTGACCTCCCGGAGACTCAAATCATGCCCAAATTTCTTGCCCAAGTACCAATAGTCGTGATTTTTCATGTTGAATCCAAAAATGCAAGCCATTTCCAATTTGGAGCTCTCAATCCTACGCGCCGTGCCAGTGGCGCGATGCACAGGGAGAAAAAACCTGTGTTTGTGACCAAAAAATTTCCATGTGACTAAAATTGCCCCAAATTTCAAGAAATTTGGGCTGGAGGTTCTCTAAGAGGCACTATGCTGGGCCACAGAAGCTTCAGCCAAGATTCAAAGCCGATCTTGCTCTTTTTGCCTCTTTTGATTCCTTATTGCCTTCTTTAGTTTTGCCTTTAAATTTCTTATTCGTGCCTTGAAAACATGATTGCATGCCCAATAATGGTTTTTCCTGTGCCTGAGCGTGTACTTGTCCTTTTTCGCTTTCACCAATCACTGTGTGTCTCTATCTCATACTCTGATGAATGCTCAGATGCCATGACTGCTGTGTGTACTGTACTTGGGCTTCCCTTTGATGATGGTGTGAAACTAGGTGTTGTTGTGATATCTGCCACCAAGGGGAACAATGAAACAAAAGGGAATATTAGGAGGGGAATAATGTGATAGGAATAGGGATTATGGGGAGAATTTTGTTTAGGGATATGTAGGGGGTTTGGGTATTTTATAGGGTAGGTTTTTGGGGTTTTGACAAGGTAGAGTTTTGGGGTGTTATGTTGACCAAAGAGTGGAGGGATAGGGGATAGGGTTTGGTAGTATTTTAGGGTAGGGATAATAGGAAAAATGAGAAAGGGAGGATAGGGAAAAATTGTAGGAGAGGGAAAAATGGTAGGAAAACAGAACCTTGGCCTCAATACCTCAATTATGCAACCCTAGCCACCATGGTTTTGATGTTTTTGAGTGGTTGGTCTTATGAGTTTTGTGGCAATTGAACATAGCCAAGAACCACCATATCATCCATAAAATTTGATGAACAAGTCATGACATAGAGTCTACTTGTCAATTTGATGGGCTTCACAAGCAATTTGAAGTGATTTGGCACGATTTGGGCCCTTTGTGAGTGTGCGTCGCGCGCCAAACCCAGTGCGCCGCGCCCTAGGTGTGTGTCGCGCCCGTTGAAAAAATACACTGAGGGGTGGCTCTGTGTGCGCCACACCCTCTGTGTGCACCAAACCCCTGTGTATATGCGCCGCGCCCTGGAAAACGACTCCCACTCACTTTGCTCTCCTAATTACTTTGCAACATTTCTTTATGACGTTGATTTGCACAATGACCTTGTTTACTTGTGGAAACCTTGTGGAATGAAGAATTTGCAGTTTTGGAGGAATATTTCAGTCAAATTTAGGTCCTTTACCTGTGCACCGCGCCTCCCATGTGTGTCGCGCCAGTGTAAATTTACACTGGAAAATTTCTCCCAGTGCGTCACGCTCCCTATGTGCGCCACGCCTTTTTGCAGGAGCGTTTTTGAGGCCTTCCCAGTGTCCAAATTGGGTACATCATAGCTCGTTGGAAAGGTATTTGAGTCTCATTTCCAACCCAACTACAATTTTTCAATTTCGAGTTCATTTTCCCTATAAAACATCAAATCTCCCAAGACTGGTCAAAATGTGCCAGATGACGCTGCCTCAAGGAAGAGTGCTATTGCAGTCAATTTTTGAATGCCTTCCTCAACTCCAGATTGAGCTCATAATAGCTCATTGGAAAGATATTTTTATCTAGTTATCATATAACTCATCAAGAAAGTCATTTGGCCAACCAAGCTAGGAGAAAACTTGATTTCCCCAAGGTCACTTCAAAGGTGTATTAATTCTCCCAAGGTGATTGTATTTTTGACATTTCTCTAAAACCATGACACGTGTGTAAAACGTGAAGGAGGTTTTTCTTCACTATTCTGTTATGGACAAAAAACTCTCTCATTTTTCCCAAACTCATATTTTATTGCTCAGAAACATCATTTGAGTGAAACCTATCCCGATGTGTGGGACAAGGGATTTGCCGAAATGAAGCGAAATGAAGGGGATAGGGGGCTTCTAAATTATTAAGAAAATTTTTGGAAGTGGGGAGGGATGTTAGAAAGTATGGGAAAGTGGAATCTCAGAAATTGAGTGAGGGGAAGGGGCCAAAAAAGGCAAAAAATAGGCCTAGCCTAGAAATTGCCAAGTTGTAGCAAGAAACTAGGGTTTGTGCGAAAATGAAGAATTTGGGGGATTTTAGTGATGGGAAGTGTTTAATAAGGTAAATTATGGATAGGGGAAGGTGTATGAACATCAGGATACAAATTTTCCTGATGATTTGACTATCCAAGAGAAATTAGCTTCAAAACCCTAGGAGAGGGAAATGAACCTTGCCTAGGCGCAACTGAAGCATGAACAAGGTGTAAAATGACCCAGTGGAAACTTGACATGATGATGAAAACCCTTTGAATGATGGTACACTCAGTTGAATGGTGACTGGAACGTCATTGGACAACTTTGACAAGGGTAAAATCAAACCCTAGACCTAATGCCTAGTGACCAAATTTTGCTTGAAGACTCACTGAAATGACAAAATTTGACCTTGACACCTTAAAATCACTTTGTAAGAGCATGTTTGATCACTGGAGGAAGGCTGCAAGACTGACACTAACAAATGTGTAGAGGCATAAATTCTACTTAGTGATTCTCAGCTAAGTATGAGTCCCCTATTCTCAGATCTGTTATTTATACCTATAGATTAAATATTCATGATATGCTTGACAAAATGTCTGTGATGGCTAGTAGGGGTCTAGTCAAGGTATCATTCAAGTGATTGCATTTATACTGTCATCTCCTTTTTATTTTACTATTATGGAGATGTGATTCAATTATGGGCATTGACTTAGGCTCTATGCCTGAAAAATTGGCTCAAATCTTGTGGATGTTGGCACAACACTGACAAAAAGAGTCCCTGGACGCTAGCTGGCAGGCCTATGAGAGTGTCCATATGTCCCTAGATGCTAGCATGCCCATAGCATGAGAGTGTTTAGAGGTCAATTAGTCCAAAAGCTCAGTTGGAACCAAGGGCTGGTTCGCAGAAATGTTGGATTGGTTCCTGAGGGTCCTAACGCTGATATTGGATCTCTATATGGTGTGTTTCCATCGGTTCCACTTCCTTAACATGATTTAGGATGTCAAATCATATCAACGTGGCCTCTTGTCACATGTTTACCTTGTCTGGTGGGTTTCTTGGGTAGATGTGGGAGGGGGGTGTTATAGAGCGGTATCAGAGCATGGGTTACCCCTCAGAATGGATGGGTTGTGTGTTGGTCATGCATTCATGTTGGTTGCATATGTGTTCCTTATGCTTGTAGGTCATGTGCTTGTTGCATTTTCTTGGTGTTGATCATGGTTGTAGTGATGTTGCCATGTGAAGGTTAATGGTGTTGTCATGAGTGTATGGGTGTATATGTATTATTATGTGTGTCACTGTCTATATACATCCATTTTCATGGTTATGGTTATGGATGTAGGGTAGGTTAGACATGCATTGTGAGGTTAGTATATGCAATTAGGTCACCTTGATGGTATTGGCATGTTATGATGCAAACATGTTGGCTAAGATAGAGCACGAGATGCAGATCATTAAAGTGAAGTTGCAACAATGGACTTCGGGGTAAGAGAAGATCATCATATAGGTATTGTATGTTTGGGATGAGGTATGTTAGTTAATGGATTTTTATATGCATTAGTGTTATATACATTAGGTTTATGTACATGTTTGTGATGTTATGGTTACATACATGATACATGCTAGTTGATTAGTATAGTTATATGCACGTGCGTCAGATAGTCATGAATGATAGTAACCTTTGGTTGTATGCATTGCTATTTTTTTATGTTAGATAACTTGATGATTATGTTATAAGTTAACTTTTTATCGTTATATGATATTTATCTTGATGATTAGGTTATATGTTGTTGATGAACATGATATATAACTTGTTGGTGTTATATGATAGTTAGTTTGATGATTAGGTTATATGTTGTTGATGAGCATGCTATATAATGTGTTGTTGTTATATGATAGTAACTTGATGGTTAGGGTTATTACATTAATATCTTGATGTTTTATGTATTGTATTAACCTGGATTGGTCTATGTAGATGGTTAGGGTTATGACATTCAGGTATGAGTCGACATATTTGTGATATTATGTTGTAATAATCTAGACTGATGGTGCATATGTGATTGTTATGCATGAATGGAAATTGTTTATGAGTTTACAATGTGAACATGTTAGCTAGTGACTATTATGGATATCATGACCTTATTTGTGTTTGAATTGATATGTTGTGAAGTTATATCGTGGTGATCTAGCTTGATTGTATAGACAAGATAGCCTCCCCTGAGGTACCTTAAGGTATGAGCTTGCTTATGCAGTCTACTTTATGCTTGAATGTTTGATTATGTCATCTATTTGGTGTTTGATATTTGGTGTCTATTATGTCATCTATCTATTGTTGAATGTTTGATTAATCGCATGATATGAGTACGTGTTCAAATGATCTTGTTTTAAGATTATTGTACTAATACATATGTGTTGAGACAGTTGATATGTACTTGAGTGTAGTAAGTCACAGTTGTAGAATTATGTCTAATTACTATGGGTTGACTATGGATTATGACATGATTGTTAGTTTTGGTAAAGGTAAATTTCAAGTTAATAGATATGACTATCTTGATATTTGGAACATGTGGTTGACATGTGTGAGCAGCTGTAGGAAACATGTTGGGTATTAGCATGACACGTAAGAGTTGAAGTGTTTATACAACTAACAGTTGGGTGAAGTGATAGAATATAGTAAGGCTCAATTGCAGCAAGGAAAAGGTAAAAGAAAGGAATTGGGCAAGAATTGCTTTGGCTATGTTTGGAAACCCTAATTCCAAACGAATGAGTTCTTTACATACAAAAGGTATTCTTAACCTTAATCTTGGATGATATTATGTGGACATGTTTGCAAACATATCCACTTATGTTTCCAATTACACACTTTTTATAGGTTTGGTAACATTACTTGTTGGGTAAGCCATTTGTGGTCAATAATAATGACATTGTGACAGGCTACTTCACCACATATCCCAAAATGTCCCCTAAGAAGGTAAATTGGTAGGACTTCTTGGTGGTGTTTGACATGACCATTGAGTATAGGTCACATTGAATCAATGCAACAACCAATTCCTTAAGTAGAAGGGAAAACTTGTCATACTTAAGGATGATGAGTTACCTACACCTAATGAGAGTCATATTCACATGATGATAAAGTTGTAGGATAGGATTAAGGAGGGATTATAAGTTTATCCAGACATGAATAAAATTATGAATTTGGTTAAGGAAGAGAAGATGAGAAAAGTTTGGCTTCACAAAGGATTCTTTTACTTTGGTGAGTGCATTTATGTGCCCAAGTCAAGTAGCTCCATAAGGAGTTATTGAAGGAATATCATGAATCACCTTGGACTTGATACCAAGGATATCAATGTCATTATTAAACAGAGGACACTTTCAGGAGCATATGAAGTGAGATGTGGAGGAGTACATCTAGACTTGTATTATTTTTCAACTGGACAAGGTTGACACTAGATTGTAGGTAGGCTTGTTGTAGAATTTATGGATTCTAGAGGGACCATGGGTGTTTGTTTTGATGGTCTTCATTACACATCTTCTAGTAGTGTAGGGGTACAATGAGATCATGGTCATTGTTGATCATTATTTTAAGTATGTTGCCTTCATAGCAATGAAGATGCCTTGCAAAGAAGAGGACGTGACATAGATGTTTTTCAAGAATTTGATGAAGTAACATGGTCTCCATTAAGAATTGTGTCAAAAAGGACACAAGATTCATCGGGAAGTTTTGGACATCATTGTTTGAGTTTTTTGGTGCAAATTTGCTACAAAGTTTTAGCTATCAATTTTAAAGAGATGGGAAAAAGAAATGCATCAACAAATTGTTGGAGGACTATGTGAGGCACTATGTGTGAGTTGATCAAATAAATTGACCATAATTTTTGGATGTGAATAGTTTAGTTATAACTTAAAGAATAATTTATCGATGGGCTATAGTCCATTTGAGCTAGAAAATGGACAACAACCCATGAAACCTCACGTGATGATGCAGGTCTATTATGGGAGGATTCCACAAGGAGTCCCTCTGTTGGTGTTTAGATATGGGTTATAGATTCAATCCCTTCCACATTTATTTATCAATTGGGGTTTGTTAATTATTTCAAGTTATTGTGCAAAGTCTATGCAGGCCACAGGTTCCCTACCCAGTATTGAGCATCTACAAAATACAAAGTCCAACAAATGCTACGAATTGAGTAACAAAAAAGTAAATAACATTAACAACAACCTAGAGTAACAACAATTAGGAATCACAACAAGATTATAAAACATTAAAGGAAGAACAAAAATTACAAAACATTACCAACATAACCAAAACACATACATATTCACATGATCAAATCCAACAACACTTGATCAGGAGAGTGGGCGCAACTCTCTGATCAAGGTTGTGGCGAAGAGTTAGAAATCACATGGGATTACCAAAGCCTGGAATTTTCATTAACCAAAAGGAATTATAATTAAAGTTATACTGTTACATTCCTAAAGGGAAAGCTCCTCATTCTTCTCTACTGAGCCTTACTTATACATTTTATCATTACATGAATAGAAATTAACAAACTAAGAACTAGTGGCAATCATGCATGCCCACAAATATACAATGATTGTTTAAATAGAAACAAAATGCAAAGATAACAATCAGAGTCAATTTATCATCTCCTCGACAGTTAAACAGATTTAACGTTCCCATCATTGAATAGTGTTGCTAGCCTGTTAACAACATCACACTAACTTATATTCTGTTGAGCATCACCCGACATGAATTTGCAAGAAAATTTTGCAATCAAGACATCTAAACATCATTCCCCTAGGACTACACTTCATTAATTAACATTTCAAGAAGACATGCCATTTGAGATATAAATTGACCTCATAAAAGTTATGAAATGGATAAAAATAAACAGGTAAATGTGGGTGAAAAATAGGTAATTTTATCAGCCAACATCTCCCCCCAACTGGCTTGGTTGCATGTCCTCATGCAAACCACTTCCTGTGCAGATCAGGGTTAGACCTGTGGTGATTGACATGAAGCTGAGTAAGATCATATTGCTTTTCTATATCAGTCCCAGGTAGTTGAAACCCATTTATATGAACGATGTCCTTCCACTAGTCTTCATCCACAACATACTTTTGGTCCATACTGATAAGAAGGAAACTATATAATAGAAAATTGGAACCTTAACCCTAGCCAACGAACTCCACAGTGTTGTATGCAAGTAATGTAGCGTGGAATTATCCCCAATTTTATGACAAATTCGGGTTCCGCAAAGGGTTATTTTATCCGTACTGATGACGATGAGAGCATCCAATGCTTTCAATAAGCGCCCTTGGCTTCTTCCTGAAAAATGAAGATCTGTCTTGTGCACATGTCGACACACCATCGTTGTGCCTTGAGAATCTAGTATTTTCATCCTTCGAGTTTGAGAAACCAATGAAGTTTAGTAAAAATATCCCTAGATTGGAAATGCTCCATTCTAATGATCAATGGGTGATTTGATTGGTTTTCCTCGAATGTATCAAGGGCCTTTTTCCATTTGACTTGATTAATGACAAAAGATGTAAAATCTTTCAACTGAATGTCTCCTACAAGTGGTACTGGATTAAATGAATGATCAGTTATTTAGATATAATCATGCATGTGTAATTCACATAGAAAATGTTGGTTAATACGATTGTTAGTTCTCAGATCCTCAACGACTATATGGGATATTTTATGCTGTGAATTAACTCTTGGTGATTAGTTCCCAAAAAAAAAAAACAACAACAACAACAACAATATTTCTCATGAAGAAAGAGGGCATAAAAGTTAGCAGGGGGCCTACATGCCATTATTTGTTTCATTAAGGTGAATATCTTGTCCTTATCAGTTTTCAGTAACTGAACATGTCCCTACAACTCCTTAATCTTCTTATGCATATTTTCTTGTTGCTTTGAGCCTTTTTGATCCAAGTTGTATAATTGACAACCACCCTTGCCACATTCTTTTGAATCTCTCCTATTTGTTTCGAATGGGTCTCTGTGGGAATTCACCCACGTTGGAAAGTGAAAGTAGTGGCCTTCCATTTATGGATCTCTACCACCAAAATAAACTCTCGGGCTTCTTCAAGATGGAGGAGTGTCTCAGTCTGTGTAGATTTTGAGGTCACATCCTTATCCTCTATCTATAATTCCACTGAAATTGTTCCACCAGTTCCAAGGGTTGTGATTGCTCGAACAATATTAATTTTTCTCTTTCCTTTTTCCCATTTCTGCAACCACATCACCCGTTTCCTCAGTTTGGTAATTTCTATCTATAACTAAATATTTTCTTTGAACAATAGTCAGTACCAACACTAAATGGGGGATTTCCTTTCTGCAAGCTTTTCGACAAATTCTTGCTTTACCACAGTCTCTTCTATCTGTCTTGAGGTTGGTACTGGTCCTTGTGGATAAATATCAGCGAACTCCTAAACAGGTTCTTGTTTTACCATGAATTTCTCCATTTGTTTGGATGTCGGTACTCGTGGATCGGTATTGACACATTCTTCTACAGAATCTGGCACTACTGAATTTCATTCTATTTGTTAAAAAGTCAGTGTTGGTTCTTATGTAGCAGTACCAACAACACTTTCTTTCTCCAAGATTCTTGTGGAGCAATATCGGCAACAACCTCCTCCTCCAATTGTTTTGAATTCGACATTATTTCTTGTGGAGTAGTGTCGGCAACAAGTTCTTCTCCTAGTTTTTCAGAAGTTTATATTAGTTCTTGTGGAAGGGTATCAATGGAAATATCTTCTTCCATTTTCTCAGGAGCTGATACTGGTTCTTATGGAGTAATATCAGCAACAACTTCTTCCATTTGTTCAGAAACTGATACTAGCTCTTGTGGAGCAGTATCAACAACAACCTCTTCTTCCACTTGCTCAGGAGATGATACAGGTTCATGTGAATTACTATCATCAACAACCTCTTCCATGAGCTCAAGAGCTGATACTGGTTCTTGTGGAGCAGTATCAACAAAAGCCTCTTCTTCCATTTGTTCAGAAGTTGATACTCGTTTCTTGTGGATTAGTATCAACAACAACTTCCTATGTTTACTCTTACGTCGATACTAGTTCTTGTGGAAAAGTATCGACAAAAACCTCTTCTTCCACTTTTCCTAAGGTCAACACCGGTTCTTGTGGAACAACATCAAAAGAAACCCCTCCTTCCACTTGTTTAGATGTTGACACTGGTTCTTATGGAGCAATTTCGACAAAATCTCCTTCTTCTTCTGCAATTACCGATACAAACTTCAATTTGGGAGGAAAAATTTATTCTCTCATCGTGTGGGTAGGAGAGTGAAATTTCCTTGAACCTCTCAATAGGGAGGCCATAAGTCAAGAAAAAGGGTTAGTAGCTTTAGTTTCCATTCTGCCAATGTTATTTGTTTTAGTCTTCTGAATTCCTCCCCCATTTCCCATATAATCTTGTTGGTATCTCATTTCTTCATCTCCTTTTTCCTCTACCTCCTCTGATATTTGCTCCATTACTTCCTCTTCAAGCAATTCCTCTCCCGGCCTTACAAGCAATTCCTCTTCGGACCTTACAAGCATCATGGATGCAACTTCTTCTTCCAATAGCTCAACCAGTTGTTGCCCAGTTACAAGAGTTTGTAACAAGGCATGAATTACCAATAATCTGATGAGCCCATGATTCGTAAGGATGACCAATTCCTAGCATGAACAGTGTAGAGACCATACCATCAATTTTAGATTATTCAAAAGGAAAAGCGAAATATTTATGGAATGCATCTGTTAAAATCGAAGAAAATCTAGGAGCTTAAAATGATATTTAAATAGGGTAGGAAACCAACCTTCAAAGGTGATATATCACATTAAGAAATATTTATCCTATGCCCAAGGTTTTGGCAACGATTTCGGGTCATAACCCTTCCCTTTCTACATCACGTTCTGCACTACCTATAGGAATAGCTCTAGAAACTTTGGCATGGGCGCTCTTTTGATAAACCACTTTTGAGTGTCCTTTGGAAACCCACTGAAAACTGTAATAAATTCCTCAGTTACTTAAATTTCCAGTCTGTGGACCCTTGAGTGATTCCCTTCCAGATTTAGCGCAAACTCAATTGTCACCCCTTCATCAAAACCCTGTAACCTCTCAAAGTAAGTATGCGAACCCACATTTTGAAATATCTACCATACTTCTAGTCGACGTTGAACCTGCTTTGTGTTCTTCAATTCATGTCCAATAGCTTGGCCACCCATTATTCCTGTTAGTTACTCAGTAGCAGCAAGTTGTTAAGGGGACAGTTAGTCGATAAAATATGCAGTAACATGAGTGATGGTAAGGGAAGTGAATTCAAGTAAGAGTTATAGTAAAATCAACGGAAAACATGGTAATGATTATAGTAATTATCCCGATCCATTGGAAATGACTGCATTTTAATGTTGCCGTGCGTATTCGTACATAGTGCAATTTCCAGTGAGCATGGGTATATGTGAAGGATATAGGTAAGGATATGATCTAAGTGGGTAATGATGCCATATTAATGATATGATTGGATTATTTAAATGAGGTATGATAATAACGATAAATGGTATTGTTATTATTAAATACGATAATCTCCCCCCCCCCAACTAAGGTATGGTCATCCTCGAACCTGATT
This sequence comes from Pinus taeda, assembly GCA_000404065.3. NCBI lineage: Eukaryota > Viridiplantae > Streptophyta > Pinopsida > Pinales > Pinaceae > Pinus > Pinus taeda. The sequence goes on from APFE030048216.1 coordinate 85,552, forward strand.
AGTCATGTCATTAATAATATTTCAATTAAATTCACAGGGTCATTTGGGGACGTACCTGATGACTTACCTTAGTGGAGTATCAACATCGGTGGAGTAACAACACCAGTGGAGTATTAACATTGGTAAAGTGTCAGTGTCGGTGGAGTATCAACATTAGTGGAGTAACAACACCATTGGAGTATCAACATCAGTGAAGTAACAACACCATGGAGTCAGCATCAGTGAAGTATCAATGCCAGTGGAGTATCAACATTGGAAATGGAAGAGCGTTGCATAAAGGAAAAAGAGAGCTGCAAGTGGAGTAACAACATGGGAAAGGGAAAAGCAATGTATAAGGGAAAAAAGAGAGTTGCAAATGGAGTAGCAACAAAACTCAAGTTTATTTCATTTATTATTATTATATATATTATTAGTATTGTATATTTATGTATTTATTTATTTTTATTTATTTATATTCAATATGAGGTGCAGAGGAAAAAATTTATGTACAAATAATTTCAAAACCAAAGTCATTATAAATTTGTCTAATAAAGGAGTCCCTAGAGATCACATGGTGATACAACCTGAGGTGATTTCCATTTGCGAGTAAAGGAGTATGTGCATCGTCTATTGTTATGAGTTTAGTAGTTCCATTGTTAAACACTATGTCAACTTCATATGGACCCATCCAACTTGAGCAGAGCTTTCTTTTAAAATCCTTGAACCGAGAATCATAGAGTAATGCCCAATCACCTTTCTGAAACACCTTTTTCTAAATAAATTTATCGTGCCACTTAGTTCGCTGTTGTTGGATTGTGGCAGTGGTTTGTACAACTACCAAATAGATTTCATCTAAATCATTGAGCTAATTCAGTTGGTGTTTATGGGCTGCAGTAAGATCTAGGCCTATTTCCAGAGCTGTCTTGAGCATTTTGACCTTGCATTATACTACAAAGGAGATTTTCCATACACAACCTCCTATGGTGAAAAACCCGTTGTATTTCAACATGTAGTTTTATACACCTTGTTGACCACTACATGTCAACGACCCATAGCAGTACACCTCCTTTTTTGGCAAAAGGGATAACCTGATCAATGTGTCTATGTTGTTATGCTATCATCATCATCCTGATTTCCAAGATGTTATAATGTAACCCCATTTTGCATGTATATGATGTAAATAATCTAATCGGATCTGTGTCATGTATGTAACAACCTTGGTAAACCTACTTTTCTAGTGACGATCTATATTCTAGGAGGTCTTTTGTCTCATTGATCCATTCTCGGATGGTCGACAAAGTTTTTCTTCAGTCTTACCCCAATGCTAGAATGGATTTTGTCGCTAGGATCTTAGGCAAGACCTAGTGTTCTAGATTGAGTTTATGTAAAAGTGATTTGGGAATAATCTTAACTATTTGTTTAGGTTATTTTATTACAAATTTGTTGTTATGTTGGATTATATTTGTGTCGCAGAAATGGGTAGTCTATGAGGGTCTATTACAAATGGGTTTTCCCCCTTATGATGTAAAAAAATATGAAAATCATGATGTTGATAAAAATGGAAATGTTTGTATTAATAAAATAAAACCCACTAGTCAGCTCTACAAAAGAGAGTTCGAACTAGGAGAATCTGGCTCTGCAGAACGCTCTACATTGTTCATGCACATTACACATTAAGTAGAAAACATGGTTTTAGGGAAGTTAGAACGACATCCTAAGAAATAATTCCTATCTTAAGGTTGTGTGAACCAATACTACCTATTCTAGGATATTCTCCATTATCTTCAACACTCTCCCTTAATGGAGAATGGGTTCACAAATATGCCTAACATCTCCCTAAACATTTGAAACTTAACTTTTCCAAGAGGCTTAGTGAAAATGTTTGTAACATTATCACATGTATTACAATATTCCAAATGGATTTATTTAGATTGCACTTTCTCCCTGACAAAGTGGAATTGTGTATCAATATGTTTAGTGTTTTTGTGAAACACCAAAATATTGGCAAGCTTGATTGAACTCTAATGGTCACATTTGATTGTTTTTGCGTCTGTCTGTTCTTCCCCAACATCCTAGAGAAGTCTTCGCAACCAAACTACCTCACACGTTGTTGCACACATAACTTGATACTCTGCTTCCACTGAGGATAAGGAGACTCTGTTCTGCTTCTTGCTGCTCCATGTGATCACCCTGGATCCAAGGTTGAATGCATAACCTGTTATAGATCTGCGATCATCTACATTTCCAGCCCAATCTGAATCTGCAAATCTTGCCAATATAAAATCAAAAGGGTCAGTGTAAATAATACTGTAATATATAGTACCCTGTAGATACCTCAAAACACTCTTCGCTGCATTCCAGTGGCTTCGACATAAATTGGCATAGCACTCTGACTACGTAAGCCAAATCAGGTCTAGTGGTGGTTAGGTAGATTAGAATCCCAACCAGTTGTCTGTAAAGCGTTGCATCCGCCACTTTTGAGCCATCCTCACACTAAAATTTGATGTTTTGTTGTAATGGTACCGGTGCAAGCTTACACTGATCCATCCTAAACTTTTCTAATAGGCCTTTGACATACTTTGCTTGGGATAGAAATGTTTGACCTGAATCTCTCCAAATCTCAAGACCTAAACAGTATTTTAGTTCACCGAGGTGCTTCATTTCAAACACTTGTGACATCTATTTCTTGATTTCATCGATTAGATATGTAGCATCTCCTGTAATTATCAAATCATCTACATATAATGAAATCAACACTACGCACCCTTGTTCATCTTTCATGGTCTAAAGGTTAGGATCATTCTTACTTCTATTATAGCCAACTTATAGAAAAAATGAATCAATCTTCTCATACCATGACCTGGGAGCTTGTTTTAGTCCATAAAGTGCTTTCTTCAATCTACAGACTAAATGTTATTTTCCTTTCTGGACAAACCCTTCTGGTTTCTCTAGATAAACCTCTTCTTTTAGTTCTCCATTCAAAATGCAGACTTTACATCTAGTTGGTGCATCATCCAATGTTTATTAGTAGCTAAAGCAATTAACATTCTGATAGTGTTCAATTTATCTACAGGGGCGAAGGTTTCTTCATAATCTATCCCTTCTTTTGTGAATACCCCTTTGCTGCCAACCTAGCTTTTAGTCTTTCTATAATTCCATCTGCATTAATCTTTGGTTTATATAACCATTTACAACCTATGGTCTGTTTTCCTCTAGGAAATTCAACCAATTCCCAAGTGTTATTTCTGATTATTGAATCATATTCTAGTTCCATGGTTTTTTACCATTGACTACATTCATTTGCTTCTTTATAACTAGATGGTTCAACCACATTCATCATACTTGTTATAAAAGCATTTTCCCTATATCTTGCAGGAATTTGAGCTTTCCTACCTAATCTCTTGAGTGGTGGGGTGGTGGTTTCAAACATTATTCGATCATCATTTATTTCGTCCTGCTACTGCTGTTGTTGTTGTTGTTGCTGTTGCTGTTGTTCATCTTCTGCCTTTGTCTACCGCTAACCCTGATTGTTCTCTGCTTCTTCTTCCGCAAGGTACGAAATGTCCCATTCCTCATAGTTCTCATCAGGTTCTTCATTATCCTGCTCATGGAATTTAACATCTCTACTAACAAAAATCTTGTGAGTAGAGGGATTAAATGATTTGTATGCTTTATATGACAAACAATACCCTATAAAAGTACATCTGATGGCTTTTGAGTCTAATTTTCTTCTATCTTCCTTTGGAATGTGGGAAAATTCTTTAGATCTAGTTATTCTTAAGTGTTTTATTGTAGGCTTATATCCATATAATGCTTCAAAAGGAGTTTTAGACTCAAGACTTCTTGTAGGACTCTTATTTTTCAAATAAACTGCAGTATTCACTGCTTCAGCCCAAAAACCATTCGAAAGATTCTTACCCTTAAGCATACTTCTAGCACATTCCACCAGTGTTCTGTTCTTTATTTCTATTACTCCATTTTGCTGTGGAGTATGGGGTACTCTAAAATGCTGCAAAATTCCATGATCTTCGCAATATCTAATGAGCTCATCCTTCCTGTATTCTCCCCTTTGATCAGAGCAAAGAATTTTTATCTGTTTCCCTGTTTATCTTTCAATCATATTTTTACACTGCTTAAAGTATTTGAATGTATGGCTCTTCTTACTTAAGAAATACACCCAAGAAAACTTCGTACATTCATTAATAAACAGTAGGAAATACAATGCACCTCCTAATGATTTTTTCTGCATGGGTCCACAAAGATCTGTGTGCACTAATTAAAGTATATCCCTCTATATTTTTCTACTCGAATAGGGAACTATTCTCTATGCATTTTTCCTAATGTGCAGGCATCACAATCATTATGTACTTGCTTTAGCTAGGAAGATCTCTTACCATTTCATTCTTTTGTAGTAACAACAAATCATTGTAGTTGATGTGGCAAAATCTCTGATGCCAAAGCTCTTCTGTAGTTAGGCTCGATGCTCTCAATGCTCAGACTGGTGCAGGTCTCACATCCAACTTGTACAGACCTCATGTTCGGATTCCTGTAGTAATTGTCTTCATGCCATCTAGCAGATCGTTAATATAACAGTTAGATTTAAAGAATTCAAATTTTAGATCTTGATTTGTAATCATGGATACAAAAATCAAGTTCTTTGTTATACCAGGCACATACATACATTATAAATTTGTTTAATATTACCATTAGGTAGAATGACAAAAACTTTCCCACATCCTTTGATTTGATGACTTTTGTCATCACCTAGGTAAATTTGCGCGCCTTTGTTGATTTGTTTAAAATATTCAAGCCAATGCTTATTCCCTGTCATGTGTGTTGATGCTTCTGAATCTACATACCAGATGTCTACATTCACATTTTCATCACAATCTACCATGAACAATCTGAAATTTTGCTCCTGATCACCATTTGCGAGATGACCTGCATGTCTTTTCTTCTTTTGATGTTCTTCATGATATTTATTTTTCCTGCACTCCTTGGTAATATGACCCAGTTTTCCATAATAAAAACATTTAGTTTCAGAGTAGTTCTTATTCGGATGCATACCTTGGGTCTGATTTGGTCTTTTGTGTGTGTTTGCTCCATTTTGCTGTTGTGGACTTCCTTTCCCTTTCAAGAAGTTTTTCTTCGCCATCAAAGCAACATCAGCACTCTGGGGCTTCAGAGACGATCTTCTTTCTTCTTCCTACATTAGTATTCCTGTTAGCTCTTCAAATTTTGGGATTTTATCTCTAGCATTGATCCCAGTGATGAACATTTGGTAATCATCAGTGACACCATTCATTGTAATAGTTACAAGATTTGTATCATCAACTGTATGACCAATGTCTGACAATTTGTTCTTGAGATCCTTAATCCTTGCGATGAATGAAGCAATTATTTTATTCTCCTCCATCTTCAGGGATAGGATCTTACTCTTGAGGAATAGAAGATGATTTGAATTCCTAATCTCATACAACTCCTTCAGAATTCCCCAGTTCTCGTTAGCTATCTTACATTCTCTAATGTGAGGTATGATGCAATCTTTCACTGACATCTTCAACAGTGTCCTTCCTCTACCTTCTCGCTTCTCCCAATCTGGGATCGATGGTGATCCAACCGTGTGTTGGAAATAATACAGAGAGGGGGGGGGTGAATCAGTATTATCACATCAATAAAACTTTTTCATTTCCATATTCAGATTCATATATGCTACTTCCACAACTTCTTATGATT